>WBMY01009950.1:103851-202265 GCA_013397315.1 Donacobius atricapilla | reverse complement strand
ACTAACCTGGCCTCCCTGCAATGAGTTGTTTTAATTCTTCTGTCTCAAAATGACTGAACACAAGTTCTTAATCACTTCAGTTACTCTACACTCCTGTCGCACTTACCACTTTCATCAACTTTGGGGTCCACCTGACCCCCTGCTGCCCCCACGCCTCACCCAACGCTCGGACTCCTGATGCTAAAGGACCTAGACCTGGGGTCCACCCGACCTCCTCTCAAATTCGGAGTCCACCTGACTCCCTGCAGTCCCCATGCCTCACCTGAAGCTTGGATTCTCAACGCTAAATGACCTATACCTGGGGTCCACCTGACCCCTGATACTGTGCCTCTGCACAACCTGTCCATGTCCTTTGATTGCCCCTTGGGTGATTTAGTCCAGTAATGTTCTCCTACTCTGAGGCAGTTTTTCCTCCCAGTTGGCACTGGGCCTCCTTCATTTGCGTATGCACCATGTTCCTCTTCCACCTTTTGGTCGCCATGTTGGGAAGCAGCAGGGCTTGATGATAGTGCAGGGGAAAGGGAACAAAACCAAAGGTGAGTGACAACCAGGGATTACAACATGACTAATGTGCCAGTCAGCCAGGGGATGAATATTCAATAATGGAACATCAAATCAACGAAAGGCTTAAAGGACAATGATTGCCTGGTTCAGGCTTATTTATTTCACCTTCCATCAAAGCGACATGCCCTGATAATTACAGATATTGGCCTATCAGCACATAAGCTATTTGCACCAATACATGCCATTTATTTGTTCAAATCCAAGAAACACAGCCATTCAAAAACAGGAAAAGAGTAGAAAAAATAATTGTTCTTGAAAGTTCTTGCATATTACCCAACAATGATACAGACTAGTTCGTTATTGTAAGAAAGAGTGAGGCAGATTTGGGGTACCTAAATGTCATAGTTTGAAAGACAGTTGTGTGCTAGGCAAGGCAGGAGCCTCCCTTGGAATGGAGAATGTTAACCCCCTCCCTCTGAATGATTGTAATTCTGAAATGAAGGGGCTCTCAAGCAAGGATATGAGGGGTATATCACAGCCAAGACAGGAAGCGATGGAGAGGCTTTGCTTCACAAAACCCTGGGGGAGTCTGATCCTGGGGCCCCAGAAGGACTCTGAGGAGTACCAAGCTGGAACGGCAGGAATGAGCAGGGATCCTGGGCTGGTGGATGAGATGTACCAGAAGCCCTGCCTCTGGGACATCTGGGCAAGGCAGGGACTGTGGGGCTACAGCGCAGCAAAGATCCAGAGCAACGCTTGAGAAGCAGCAGGGGCGGGACAGCAGCGGACCCGCTCCAGCAGGGCAGGGAGAGGCGAGCTCAGAATTCCTGGACACACAAGCAGATGGTGATAGATCCCTAGGACTGGACTTTGGTGGTGACAGTGAATTCTCCCCGCAGTAAGCAACAGCTTGACCCTCCTCCTTCTGATGCTGAGAGCGAGAGAACACAGCCGCCCCCAGCCCCGTCCTGTGTCCTTTACCTTCCCCCAAATCTCATGGTATCTTCCCCCTCCGAGAGAAACTCCCAGAGACAAAAGTAGTGTAGCCAGGTGCTACACTCCCCTCCTTTGGCCACTTCTTTGTTTTGCTTAAGTACCCCTAAGCACCCAGTAGTTAGTATCCTAGCAACTTATGGGAAAAAAAAAATCTCTAAGAAAGAGACAAATCTAAACCGCAACACTATTATGAAGTTTTATTCTAAATCTCAATCATGTTGAAGTCCCTCTCTGTGGGGAAAAAAAAAAAAAAAAAAAAAAGTGGAAGTCCTTCTGATAATCTTTCAGTACAAGGTTGTTTCTTACTGCACTGAAAAATAAATAAATATGGAGGTCTACATAGCTTGTTCCCTTTGTACTTTGATATCAGACATTTCCTGAAGGTGAGAGCTATCTCATTTCTGTACTGGCAAAACCAATATCTCTCCTTCGTTCACTCTAATTCCTGTGGCTTTTTGGTTGACCTCTGATTTTTAGTCACAAAGGCTACAAATAGTAAAAGGTAGAAACAAATTTCAAAAAGACACTGCTATGCCCTGCATTTGGGGCCAGAGCCTGCAGCTTCTCTGTAACTCCTCTCTCTATAGGCTCCTGGAGGGGCTGCTGGATCAATCACTTGTTAAAGAAATTTAGAAGTTTAATAAAATAAATATAGAAGCAATAATAAAAAAATAAAACAATAGAAATTTTTGACAATCAGAGTTAGGATAAGAAAAAGACAATAAACGCAAAATATTACAGACGTCTGGGTATCCTAAATTCCAATCAGCTAGGAACACACCCTTGAAGACAAGGGATGGCCCTTAAAAGAAATAGCCTGTTGCATATTCATACAGTTCATCTGTGACGCATGAATTCCTTTCAAACTTGAGTTCTTGTCTGGTTTTTGTCAACTTCTTCCTTTATTTTTTTATGGCTCCGCCAAGTCTGGAAGAAGGTGTCATGGTGTTTGTTTTTCCTGATAAGGAAGCAATAACTCTTGCTGTTATCTCTGGGCAAGGAATTTCTTGGTTATTTCATCCACCCTTTGTGCTGGTTAAAAGAAAAAAAGAATCACATAGCTTCTATTTTAATATTCTGTTATAGCCTAAATTACACTACTTAAAATGATTAATACAACATTACTAAAAATATTAATACATTACTTTCAAACATAACACATACAGTATTCATTTTAATATTCACAAAAAGTCAATCATATAATATGCATTTTTCACGTGGATCAATGTCCTCTCTGCCAGGGCTGTGACTTCCTTCTCTATTCTGGGATTTGAAAGTTCTAAGAGGAAAATGAACAGACTGCCAAAATTCCCTGCAGAGGCTGGAGCCACACATAAAGTGGCTTCATAGTTTTAGTTCTCTTCCCAGCATGTGCTTCATCCTGGTGGATTTGTTGACATCTCCTGCCAGATCAACATTCACTTTCCTTTCCATTTTCTGGGAACCTGTCAACCTCATCTGTGTGCCTGGGAAGATCATGGAACACATCCACCTAGAAGCTCTGCTAAGGTATATAGAGAAACAGGGAGGTGATTCAGGACAGCCAGCATGGTTTCTCCAAGGGCAAGACTTGCCTGACCAGCCTAATGGCCGTCAGTGATAAAGTGGCTCAGCTAGTGGGCAAGGGCTACAGATGTCATCCATCTTCACTGCTCTATGGCCTTTTATACAGTCCCCCTTTAATCTGGCCCTTCTATCTAAAGATAAGGAGAGAGAGGGATTTGATGCATGGACTATAGGGTGAATAAGGAATTAGCTAGATGCTTATATTCAGAGGGAATTGGTCAAGCATCCTGGTCACCAGATTTTCCTCTGGCAGTATTCCTCTCTATTTTGACGTTAGTATTAGAAATATGTACCTTGACTTTGTATTTTTTCTACCCAGCAGAGACAACTTCAGGTCACAGGGAGTAGTCCTTTGACTACCATAATCCACTATATATGTGGCAACACCTTGATTCCTCATAACTTATTGGATAAAAAGAAATTCTTTTTTGCCTCCAGCCATCCTGAACACATCCTGTCATCACAACATTTACAGAGGAAGCTGCCACAGCCCCCCATTCATTTCTTTATTTGCCTTCTGTGACCTTTTCCCAGTCAATCTCCCTGAATTCCTCTCCCCTCCTCTTCCTGTTTTTCTCTCCAAATGACACCGGTCATCTCTCTCTGCCTAATTATGCATAAACTACAACTGTTGCAAAAGCTTTTTCCCCTTGTACCTCTCATCATATGGAACAGTCCTTTTTTCTGGTTGTTTCTTTCTGCCTCACCGCTTCTCCATCTATTTTCAAATCTCATCTGAAAACATCTCTGCTCCCATGCCTGTGCCTCTTAATTTCTCTCTCCCTCTGCTATTGCGTATTATTTAACTTTGATACCTACCTTGGGATACCATTTGTGTGAAACAAATTTAATTAAATACAGCTGTAGCAAAGTTTACCCAAATTATTTGCTTTTCCACTTGGTCTTCAGTAAACAGTAGATCTCTCCATGATGATAGCAAACAGCATTATGCTGATGACCACCCAGTGATTGGAAGGAGGAGAGGTGCAGAGATACCTGCCACATTTGTGAGGAACAGAGGTGCTGCTCTCAGACAGAGCCCTTGAGGTGGAGCACAAGTCAGCAGGAGGAGTATGAGCAATCCCTGGCAAACCTGGGGGAAGGCAAGGGAGCAGTACAACATGTTGTGAAATTGCAGAGCTTGTTAATTATCAAGACTCACTGATTAGCTCTGCTTTCCTCAGATCTCGTGTACCCGTGAAAATACCCAAGGCAGACACCTGGCATGAGGTGCAGATCTAAGACACAAATGGCTGCAACAAAATTTTCTCAGCATTGCTGTAAATTGGCTCAAAGGAAGCCAACTGAAGGTAAAAAGCACAGCTATAACCTGCTCAGCTCAAAATTGCGGGAGAGGTGCACAAAGGGAAGCCTGATGCAGTTGCATGGTGGGTGGTGATTTTTCCCTTCTGTGTATTGGTTCTCCTCATCTGCTTTCCTTTAGCTGTGACCTATTAAAACAACCACAAACAACAACAACAACGTCATTATTATCATCATCATCATCATCATGACATTAACAACAGCAACAATATAACAACAACGTGTATTTTGGGGTCCTCAGACACTTCATGAGACAGTTGTCATTTGTCGGTGGCTTTCTCATACCTGTCCTGGATCCTTGAAGGAATCTCTCCTGCATTCCTTGTGTTCTGCACCCACTGTGGCTCACTGATTTAGTAAAAGATAGCCTACCCAGGGGATCTGTAGAGCAAGAGACATTCATATAAATTGATCGGAAACTACATCTGAATAACCACTCCTTTAAGAAAATTAAAAATTTTTCCTGAAAAATGAAGAGTAAAAAGGCTAAATTTATTGAATAAATAATTCACTATGAATTATTCACTCAGCTTTAGTGTGTACAGCTATTAAAATATTCCCCAATTTAACATATAATGCAAACTAATAACAATTAAAGTCAGCAGAGGAGGAATGTTCTCCAGCAGTGGAAGATTGCTATATAGCTTAGCCACACAAGGGTGGTCATTTACTAATTTGCACACATGGGAAGCCTACTTCGTTTCAAGACAGGAAATGAAATCTTGCCATTTCAATGATTTAATCAATTCAGAGAAGTTCCGGCCATTTCCTGCATTTCATGTCACCACATTCCAATTTATTCCTTTCACTTAATTTCAGAATTTTTTTTAATTACATTTAATTTCTTCAATTTCTTCTTTGTTTCACTTTATTTCCTGATTTCAAGATTTCAATGAGTATAATTTTTGCAAGTTTCAGTCCTTGTCACTGCCCCTGTCATCCCAATCCATTTCATTCTATTCACTCCACTTCCAAACGTCCTTTTTTTAAAAAATTGTGTTTTATTTTATCATGGTTCCTTTCCAGAGTGCTTATTACACTTTGTTTTTTGATTTCAAGATTTAATTTCCTTTCCTGAAATGCAATCTTGCAATTTCAATGAGGATCAATTCAGCAAGGTTTGGTCCATCTCCCTGGACTTCATGTCATCCCATTCCACTTCATTATTTTGACTTCAATTTGAATTATTTTTTTCATCGCATTTCATTTAATCAATTTCTTTTCTGTCCCTTCACTTTGCTTTCTGACCTCAGGATGTCAGTGAGTATAATTTGAGCAAATTTTGGTGCTTTTCACTGCACTCCATGTAATCCAAATCCATTTCCTTGTATTCATTCCATTTCCAAATTTTCTCCTTTTTTTCAATTGCATTTCATTTGATCATATCTCCTCTCCAGACTGCTTGCTATTCTTTGTTCTCTGATTCCAAGATGTAATTCCCTTTCCTGAAATGAAAATTCAGCTTTCAGGAAAGGAAAGGAAAGGAAATGAAATATTGCAATTTCAATGAGGATCAGTTGGGCAAGCTTTAGTCTATTTCCCTGCACTTCATGTCATCCCATTAACTTCATTGTTTTCACTTTGTTTCAGAATTTTCTCTTTTTTCCCCCTAACATTTAATTTCTTCAATTTCTTCTCTGGTCTCTTTGTTTATCTTTCTTCCCTGATTTTGGGATTTCCATGGGAACAATTTTGACTAGTTTTGGTCCTTTTCACTGCAACTCATTTCATCTCAGTACATTTTGTTGTAGTCACTCCATTTCTAAATTTTCTTTTTATTTTCCATTGCATTTGGTTTGATCATATCTCCTTTCCAAAGTGTTTGTTAGATCCTTCTCCTATTTCAATATTTTATTTCCTATCATGAAAGGAAACTCTCCACAGACAGAGCTCTAACCCCTAACCCTAAAATGGCATCATTAGTGGTGTTGCCCAGGGTGTGGGTAGGGGTGTCACTGGGGGCAGCAAGTGGAGGTGGTAGCCCCATGTGGAGTGCTGTGACGGGAGGGTGCTCTGAGGAGCAGGGTGGCAGTGTGAGGAGGTTGGTGCTCTCGGCCCTTGACCTGTGATCCTTGACCCATGACCCTCTACCCCTATAACACAAACTCTGTAACTCTAACCCTGTAACCCTAAAGTGACATCAGTAGGGGTGGTGCTGAGGGTGGGGTGAGGAATGGCGCTGGAGGCAGCCTGAGGGAAGGTCCCTGCCACAGTGGGTGGTGTGAATGGAAGAGGAAGTCTGAGGATGAGGAGTGGCAGTGTGAGGAGGGTGGTGCCCTTAACCGTTGACCATTGACCCTCGACCACTGACCCTTGAGCTTTGATCTTTGACCCAGACCTTTGACCTCCTGATCCATGACCTTTGACCCTGTCCCCCCATGTTTGTCCTCTTGACCTTTGACCTTTGAACTGTGATCCTTTGACCTTTGATCCCATGAGCTTTTGACCTCATGAGCCCGTGACCTATGACACATGAACTTGACCTCTGCTGTCTGACCCTTTGACCTCTGATTTATTGACAGATCACATCTTGACCTTTGACCCTGTGACCTTTGACCTTTTGACCTTTGATCTAGCCTCATGACATGAGGCTTTTGACCTCCAAACCCTGTGACCTTTGATCTCCTGACCTCTTGAGCCTTTGACCCCATGACCTTTATCCTCCAACCCTGTGACCTTTGAAATTTGACATCCTGGCCTTTGACCTTCAGATCTGTGACCTTTGACCTCTGACACCTGTGATCTTTGGTCCTAAGTCCCTGGACATTTGCCTCCAACCCTGTCACCTTTGACCCTGTGACTCCTGACCTTTGATCCACACTCTTACAGATCTGTGACCTTTGATCGCTAACCTCTTCATTTTTACTATTTACCTTTGATCTTTGATTCCCTGATCCAGGACCTTTGACCCCTGACCTCTGACCCTTTGACCTTATCTTTGACCTTTGACAACTGACTTCTGACCCTTGACCTTTTACCCCTGGGTCCTGCCCTTTGACCCCCAACCCTTGACCCCTGGCTCTTGTACCCTGTCTGTACCCATACCTACTACTGCGTCCTGTAACCCCCAACTCCTGCTGTCAGTCCCCAGCCCCTACCTGTCACTCTCCAGCCTGTAGACGTCATCCCTACCTTTTTGGTGTGGTCTTGTCCTCCTGCGGGGGTTCTGGTGTTGTCCTGATGTTAATATTGCTGCTTGCTGCTGCTACTGCCATTNCCTCCCTTGCAGGGACCCAGTTTGACACTGTCCCTTGTAACACTGTGGATCTGTTTCATCATGCTGCGGTGCTTTGGCGCAGGGTCTGGGGACATCTTTTGGAGAGGCCTTTGATGGGCCACGACACCCCTCTGTCCTTCATGTGATTACAGCTTCTCCTGGGATGAAGGGGCCCCCGAGTTGAGCTGATCGACGCAGCAGAGANGTTTTTTTTTATTTTAAGCTAAGAGAAAAATTGCAATCCAGTTTAGACACAGATGAGCAGAGGAAACTAAGAATCTGTGTATAAAGTGCATCAAACCCAGAAAGGTTCAAAATATATCCAAAAATCATGATTGAAACCAAATGAGGTTAGATGTTGGTGCCAAAAAATTGATATGTTTTATTTAATAAAAGAGGCAAAGAGAAAAGGAAGGAAGGAAGGGAGGGAGGGAGGCAGGGAGAAAGGAAGGAAGGAAGGAAGGAAGGAAGGAAGGAAGGAAGGAAGGAAGGAAGGAAGGAAAGAAGGGAGTGTGCGTGGAGGGTCAGGGGGTCAGGGGACAGGGAGAGTGACAGGGCTTAGGCAGAAACATATCATCCTTCTGGGGGTTCCAACAACATCTCCTTGCTCCCCTCTATCTGGCCTTCTGGGTGATGAGGGTTCTTGCCACCGTGGCCATGCCAAAAAGCACAGAATCTAGTGGATTAATACACATTTTGGGCAGATGGGAATGCTCAGGTGCCTCCCTTGCAGGGACCCAGTTTGACACTGTCCCTTGTAACACTGTGGATCTGTTTCATCATGCTGCGGTGCTTTGGCGCAGGGTCTGGGGACATCTTTTGGAGAGGCCTTTGATGGGCCATGACACCCCTCTGTCCTTCATGTGATTACAGCTTCTCCTGGGATGAAGGGGCCCCCGAGTTGAGCTGATCGACGCAGCAGAGAATGGTCGTTCACTGCCTCTCACCAGAGGCTTTTTCATCACACGCCCAAGGCCTCTCTCCCCACCTCCCTTCAGTGGAGCAGCACTGTGCTGGCCTTGGCATGCTTTTTGCAGCTGCAGTGTCCCTGGAGCTCTGGGCTTTCTGGTCTGCTCCATCCTAACCCTAAGCATAACCCTAATCCTAAGTGGAGCAGTAAAATCAGCTTTTTGCTTAGATGGCCAGTACAAGGATTGTGCCAAGAAGAAAGGTGGGGAGGAAGCAATAATTGGGCAGTGGGGTGTACTTTTTTCCAAATGAAATGGACCAAAATTATATTCACTGAAATCTCAAAATCAGGGAACAAAGTGAAATGAAGAGACAGGTGAAGAAAATTATGAACTGCAATGCCAAATAAAGAGGAAAAATAGAAAATTCTGAAACAAAGTGTAAATAATAAAATGGCAATGGGATGACATGAAGTGCAGGGAAATGGACCGAACCTTGCCAAACTGGTATTCATTGAAATCACAAGATTTCATTTCTTTTCATGAAATGAAGAATTTGCTTTCATGAAAGGAAATAAAATCTTGAAATCAGAGAACAGTATCAATCAAGTATCAATTTGGCAAGGTTCGATCTATTTCCCTGCGCTTCATATCATCCCATACCATTATATTCTTTTCACTTAATTTCAGAATATTTCTTTAATGACATTTTGTTTCATAAATTTTTTTCCTGTCTCTTTGTTTTACTCCATTNTCACCAGAGGCTTTTTCATCACACGCCCAAGGCCTCTCTCCCCACCACCCTTCAGTGGAGCAGCACTGTGCTGGCCTTGGCATGCTTTTTACAGCTGCAGTGTCCCTGGAGCTCTGGGCTTTCTGGTCTGCTCCATCCTAACCCTAAGCATAACCCTAATCCTAAGTGGAGCAGTAAAATCAGCTTTTTGCTTAGATGGCCAGTACAAGGATTGTGCCAAGAAGAAAGGTGGGGAGGAAGCAATAATTGGGCAGTGGGGTGTACTTTTTTCCAAATGAAATGGACCAAAATTATATTCACTGAAATCTCAAAATCAGGGAACAAAGTGAAATGAAGAGACAGGTGAAGAAAATTATGAACTGCAATGCCAAATAAAGAGGAAAAATAGAAAATTCTGAAACAAAGTGTAAATAATAAAATGGCAATGGGATGACATGAAGTGCAGGGAAATGGACCGAACCTTGCCAAACTGGTATTCATTGAAATCACAAGATTTCATTTCTTTTCATGAAATGAAGAATTTGCTTTCATGAAAGGAAATAAAATCTTGAAATCAGAGAACAGTATCAATCAAGTATCAATTTGGCAAGGTTCGATCTATTTCCCTGCGCTTCATATCATCCCATACCATTATATTCTTTTCACTTAATTTCAGAATATTTCTTTAATGACATTTTGTTTCATAAATTTTTTTCCTGTCTCTTTGTTTTACTCCATTCCCTGATTTCAAGATTTCAGTGAGTATAATTTTGGCCAGTTTTGGTCCACTTCATTTCATCCCAGTCCATGTCATTGCATTCACTTCATTTCCAAAGTTGTTTTTTTTTATCTACTGCATTTGATTTCATCGTGTCTCCTTTTCTTTTCATAAGAGGAAGATATTTACAAGCATCAGCCAATCAAAGTGCTGCAATTTACATACAGATAGTGTAGTTATTTTTGACTGTATCGAAAATTCTATTCATTCTGGTCAGGCATGCTGCCCATGCCATCTGGGCCACTGCCTGCCTTCAATTTGCCTTGCCAGGTACACAGAATTAACTTGCTCACCCATTAAATCAGCAGTGAATCTCCTCCATACTACAGAGGAGCCAATACTTCACCCCAGGTTTCATCTTCAGTCTTAGGTGACAGAAGATAGTCTGACCAAAAAGGGCCATGACACAGATGGAATGTAGACCTTCTAAGCTGAGGCTTTGATGTACTTTTATTGAACTCTTATAGTTGGCTTGTTTCAAAGTAAATATCCTTCAGCTTTAAAGCTTTTTTAAAATAGTCTGTCTTTGGGCAGTCAGTGGCCATCAGTCCCATCACCTTCTTGACCCCAGGCATGGCAGATGAGCAGTTGGGTGATCTGAGGGCTGTCCTCCTTTAGTCCAGTTCTACCAGATGAAAAATATTATTGTTCAGAGGGAAAGCAAAAGCAGTTCCTAAATAAAACTGATTTGACCATCTTTTTTTGTGTGTGTGTGCCAGCCTCTGATAATGGTGTGAGAGTGAGCAGAGTTCTTCTGGAGCAGCCAGGTGAGCAGATCTTTGTACACAAACTGTGGTGTTCCCCACTTAGCTTGGTTTCACTGTATCCAGAGCTAACAAATGCCAAGGCTGAAGAAATTTATTCCCTATAAAAATTTAAGCCTTCAGGTTCCAAGTTTATTTAGCTCAAGACGTGGTAATTACCAGCTCATAAACAGGAAGTATACCCTCCAGTACCAATCTACTTAAGAGAAGTTTATTGGATAACATTGACCATAATGATAACTAAAACAGATATACAGCCCCATTAAACGAGGTTTAGTCTTCAACAGCCATGACTCTATCTAGCAGCTTGAGTCCAAGTTTTATCCTTCCTATTCTGTACTTTACAGTCTTTTGTTCTTTCCTGCCTCTTCTCCAGACTCTGATGCTTTCCGTGTTGATGTTGCAACAGCACTTTAGCTATCTGAAAATACAGCACTAATAAAAAGTGCCATGAATAAAGGTCTAACATCATCATTCTGGTTTCTTGCCTTGATCTCTCCAATCACTTCACATTCCCCTTGCTGGGTATGCTTTTGCTAGCAATCGTTCTTCTCTTCAGAAGCAAAAAAAAAACCCAAAAAACCCCCCCAACCCCCCCAAACTTTTCTTGTTGATAGACACAAAAAATTATAGCTATAAATGTCAATTTGGACTACCTACTCTAAAAAAGAACAGCAATGCAGTGACAAGGGAAATAGAGCTTGGGAACAAAGATCAGTTCCTTATTAGTGCAGCTTTGTGTGAAGCCAGAGTAACTAGGTGCTTAAATACTTCTGAGAATCACAGCCTTAGTTTCTTTCCACTCAGTTCTTCATTTTTAAAACACAAATTATTTTCCACTTCCATAAGAGGATTGCCAGAATAAATACATGGAGATCATGAGATATTCGGATACCACAGTTAAGAGGATCAAGTGATTGCTATGTGTGTTTTCTGTGTTTTCTTATACTGTTTTGGTTTTTTTTCAGGGGCTAATATCATATCTTCAGCCAAGCTATGTAAAAGGAAAATATATTTCTGTTTCTATGAAAGCTTCATCTTAATTTTTTGTTGTTGTTTCACAACTTGAAATATATTTTTGTATCCTTTAAAGTGTTCTCACTATTGTACCTAGATGTTTTCCTAAGTTGTATGGGTAACCACTTGTCTTTAATTTCATCAGTTCTCATTAACATCTTGGGGCAGTAAGATCTGTCAACAGTTTGGTTTTTTGCAGGAAAAATATGTGGGGTTTATCAGTTTTACATGTTTTACCTTCCATATTTGCAAACTACCCTTTTATTTTTGTACACAGACCTACCTTCATATCTTATTTAATTGGCATCTTGGTATTTTGTTTAATCTAATCCAATCCACTTGGTATTGTTTGGTTGTGAAGACAACCTTTCTTTTGCTTAACTTATATTTGCATGGCTAATTTTATTTACAAATCTGATGTTACCACAACTTTTGAGGAAAGCCCTATTTTTATTCTGTATACTCTGAGGAACTCCAGTCTTCCACTTGCTCATAACCACCATTAGTTTCTGAGACAAGTAATACCTCAGGTCTCAATATATCATTTTAGACAGAGCTACTAGAACTAAACCACCTCCAGCCGGGATACACCTTTTGTGCAAAGAGCACTGTAATTGCTCCAGTAATACTTACTAGCCCTTACTTCACACTGCCTCATATCCAGCTCAGCTTTTATAAATCACTGCTCTGTGAGGAACAGAATTCTTCACTGAATCATCCACATGGACACTCAAACACTCTCAGTTAGGTGGTCCTACATTATTTATCCGACAACCTCCTGTGACTATCTGGGTTATCTGGCTCTAATGCTGAGTGAACATATTCTCTCTTCTCTGCAGTTTCCATCTGCATCAGGAGAGGATGAGCAGGAGATCCTTGCTCAGAATGCACACATGCTCTTTTATCCCCCTGCAGAATTATGGCAAGAGGCAGTCACTGATGGAAATTGTCAGCTGTATATTTTGGAACCAGAAAATCAGCTAGTTCCATTGTTCGCAGTAAAACCACCAAAGGGAAAAAAAAAAAACAAACCAAACCAACAAAACCACCCAACAACACAAACCTGAACTTCTGCTCAAAAGGAGCATTAAGAGTCAAAAAATAGAGTTCATTAAGGTAATATCCTAAATAAAGCTAATGTACTCTCTCCTTTTCCAATGAGCTTCATGAATAATGGATAAACAAAGCTTCATCTGCTTTAATTAACCTGGTTTCAAAATTAATTTGACCCAACACAAAATTAGCAGTCAATTTAGAGCTTTGGTTAGTGAACAGGTTCAGGTTACATAAAGAGAGTGTGCTAGCAGAAGGTGTGCAAACAGCAAAGGGTAGTATTTTATTCCCTGAAGTAAAAGGCCTCATTAATTAACACAACTAAGGTGGGGAATGCATTTCCCTTGCCAAAGCTAACTTTATTCTGAGGTTTTATTTGCAAATTTAGACTGGCGCAGATCTTGCCTGTTCCAGAAAATTCCTGAACTTTCTTTAATGAGTATCTGTCCTCTTTTTTGAGAGTCTTGCACTGATGCAGAAGAGATGCTGCGGCCTTTATTTAACACAGTCTCCTGCCATCAGAGAAAGTGACTTAGATCAGCCTTGGAGCTCTCCAATGGCTATCCTCCCTAGCAGCTGAGGAATTCCCTGGTAGAAAGATGGCTCAGCTTTTTCTCAGCCATGTCCATGGCATGCATGATCTAAGACGACTGTAAATACCCTGATTTTTTTTCATGCGTTTAAAGGATTCCCCAACCAAAAAAGTCTCATAGTTTACATTTAGATTAGCTTTGGCCCACAACACATTTACAGAATGTTTATGTGGAATAAGATTCTATGGAATTAGGAGTTAGAAAAATTAATTTTCACCTGCTATTGTCATGTTCCAATTGTCAGGTGTGAAGTTTCGTTTTGCTTTGTGGTTTTATGCAGTGTAACTGTTACTATTTGAGCTGTTGCTGTATGGTGTCCTTGAGGCAAAGGGACTGATTCCATCCTTTACATGCCTTCTTCATGCAGTCAATCTCAATCTTTGGTGAAAAAGTCTGGAGAAAAGCTGAAAATCACAGAAATAAATTGCTTTAGATTATTGGTGTCATAAGTAAGCACATATAAATTACTTGCTGTTGCAGATTTAAAATAAATACTTGGAGGTGATGAATCCTTGTTTACACTGATGTTTTTGGGAAAGAATTTAAATGAGCGAGATAATATTATACTGCCAGGGGCCAGTGGACCGCTGTAATAAGTTCATGCTTCTTCAAAATTATTTTTCTGTAATAGCATATGATTCTCTTAAAAGAAATAAAAATGCAATTTTTCAATTTTTAAGATTAATTATCAGTGTCATATTTTGCACATGATCCTTCTTGGCTCAAGCACAGCAGAGGATGACAGTGCAGAACAGAGCAACATCATTGCAATCTGTAGAGGTGTCCAGCTCCAGTGCTCCTCAAAAGTCCCTCTATAATGGACAATTCCATAAGCCTTACTGTCAGCTCAGCTACGCAGCCTTGAACCATTGTGTCATAGATGTGGAGGCTGCTCTTATATTTAGATTTTGCTGAAAACAGATAATGAAGAAAAATAAATCACCTGCAAGAGATCTTGTGCTTGGTGGAAACATCCTGAATGCATTTGAAGCAGCATCTGAGCCTTGGTTGGGCTTGCTAGATGAAGAAAAATGTAGCAGGACTGGCAGAAAGCTATTAAACCGTGCAAAGTGATAATGTTTAATGGCTCCATTTCCCTTTTGATTCATTGCTGCCACAAAAAAGTTGAGATTGAAAGGGAAAGAAAAACTCATGGTTTCTCCTCCATAGATTTATGGAGCAGAAAGTGTTGTCCAATTCTGATGTGTTCCTCTACACACATGCACACGTTTGCTTCTAGAAGTGTGAAATCATTTTTAATTCAAACCGGGCAGAAACACCAAATCATGTAGTGGTTTCATGTTTGCTGAATTCTGTTCGCTAAGTTTAGTGTAGCGGTCCAAATATTTTTCTGCTGTGAAATAGGATTAGGAGAAAAGAAGGCAAAACAGGCCCAACTTAAAGATAAAACAGATAGATTTACTAACACACACTAAAAGAAAGAGAAAAAAAAAAAAAAAAAAAAAATGAAAATGAAAGCTTTCAAAGCACCACCCTCCCCCCCCCACCAACGGTTCACTTTCCCACATTCAACATAAAGAGACAAAACCTGTAATTTTCAGTCAGTTTCACCATTTAAATAGCAAATGAAACAATGTGGGTAAGTGCTTGGAGGGGCTATTCTGCAATGATGGCCTTACACAAAATATCCTTCAACCTTGCTTAGAAAATGTCCAAGGTTCACAGGACACCAGTTCAGACAGGGTTTGACCCTATTGACAGAAATCACCCATGTGTTCTCGTAAGAAGAAATAGGTAATGATACATCTAAGGATTCACCTGATGCTTGCTGATGGTCTCACCAGGCCTGGTTTAAAGAGATCTTCAGGGCCTGCTCAGTCTACCACTGCTTAATAATGTAGGTTCTTTAGCCTCTTGTTCAAAAGCTGTGGGGCCAATGCCCCATCCTGGGTTTCCTTGGAGCTCACAGGTTTTAGTAAGCAATCACCTAGGAAACACTCTCAAAACTTCTACTTTTCCTTGGAGTGTCAAGGGTAAAGGAGGAGATTGTTTTGATCTATTATTTGAGAGGTTTAGAGCAACCTGGAAAAATCAACAACCTTTGTCAAAGACGATGAGAACAGGCAAGGAGACCTGCTCCTTTTGAATCGCCTTTATTTGAGGATCAGCTCTGGGGTGGGGGCCCGAGGGGTCGCACACACCACCACTGCTTCCTGGACGATGTGGAGGAGGAGGAGTGCAGGCAGCTTTGCCCGAAGGCTGAGCTGGGGCCTCCGTCCTCACAGAAGTCTGTAGGAAGATGTTGTGCGGCTCACAGTCCAGGGGTGCCGTCCTGGTCCAGTCTCATTGTGGTCGGGGCGAATTCCAAATGTGCGATGGGAAGACAGCTCTGCCTTCACTGGTCTTATAGTTGGTTCCGGTTGATGCGGTTCGGGCTCGTTGTTTTGGGGGTGTTTTCTCTGCAAATTGAGGCTTTGCGCCGCTACTTTGCATACTCCGCTGCCATTCCTGCTTCCTCTGTTGCGGGCGCCGCTCTGGGGAGCAGTGGCAGCATTACCCGACGGAACCGAAGGGGGAAAGGGGTAATTACAGCTTGGGGTTTTAAAACAATTGGGGCAAGCAATAGTAGGGTTGGTACAGTGGGGATATTTGGGCAATGGGGGTACAGAACCAGGTGATAGAACACGTATGAATAACATAACACATTACAGACATTGTGAATTTTAATCTTTGACATTAGAACAGTCAACATCAACAATAGATTATGAACTTAAGAATAAAATTTTGAAACTTTATTCTTAACAAAAGACAAAAGTACTTTCAAATCTGCGTTCTTACGATGCATTCCCTGTAAACACCTCACTTTCAAACAGTTTTGATCCATTTTTGATGATTTATTCAAACCTGCAGCTCACTTGAGACTTTACTACTGTGACATTCGACTCCTTCACCTCGTCATTATCACTGAAAACTAGTCACTAATGACTATTGACACTAGTCAGATTGCCCTTCTTTTTAAGTGCCTCATTGGAAGCTTTCAGTCTCCTGAACAAGGTAATAACATAAGACGATCCCTTGCCATGGTCTGTGAGTAGGGTTAGCCTGCAGCTAATAAAAGATAAGCTGAGCTTTGCCTCAATATTCGAAGTCTGTGAAGATCACACATTAATTCACATTTGCCATAGGGCAGGATTATGCATGAACAATTGCCTTGACTCAACTAGTAAGCAGCACAGCCACCTTTAAAAATTTAGAAAAGGACCACAGCACATTCAGAAAAGGAGGTTGCTGTAAGCCTCCCCAGATAGATTCCCTTATCTTGTGTTTCAGACACTGATCATGTATAACTGTCCTAAATCTTTGCTGCTCACTTACCCCTGCCTAACTTGTACCTCTGTGTCAGAATCTTCCTCTGGGTTTTAATGCTTTTTACCAGTCTGTTAAGGGCACTCCCTCTAAACATATCTGAATTGGAATGGATTGGAAGCAGTCTTCGGTGCTTTTTTTTCAGGATAATCCTTCTCCTAATGGCAAGTGTGGCTTCTCCTAGGTTTATCAAAGTTTTCCTTGCAAATTTTAATAACACTGATGTGAACTCTATACCTTAGGTAAAACACACAGAAAGGGAGCAGTCTAAGGGTTTGAGGTTATTTGGGGTTTTTCTGGGGACATTTTGGGTAGATAAGGAAAAAGGGCTAGGGCAAAGGGCTAGATTTAAAGAACTAGGCTGAGGCTTTTTGGTGCCGAGGGGGACGTGCCACTTGGTGTTCCACAGACAGGGAGGATTCTGTTAAGGGAGTCATTCAAACTGTAAACTCCGCAACAGACTGTAGAAAAAAAACATCCAGATGTTCTATCCACTAAAACTGACAACTTTTATTGTGCTTTTTACTAGCCCATTTAAGCAGATGAATCCTATGAAAGAAAGGTGGCAAAGCCATAAAGACACAGAAAAGCTAGGTAAATAGGAAAAAGACAACTAAAATGCATAAAACATTAGTGCATTAGATGAAGTATTATGCATCATTTTTCCTTTTTACCACATTTGAGGACATGTCAAATGTTTGGGTCGTTCTGCAGACACCTCCAGCTGAACAGTCTGGCAACTTCTCCTTGTCTAGGACAGACAAAGTTTCAAAAGTAGTGTGTTCTTGGACTTAGGCCACCTTACTCTGATTCCTGGGAGAGCAAAGCAGGTGACTGACAAGGTTGATAGGACTTTGATATTAAATTCTTGGAATTTCCAGACTTTTACTGCTAATACAGCACTGGGTTTGCTCTCCTATTGAGCTTCTATGGCAATCTCTGGGTCTTAACACCGTTACCAATAATTTGCCAGACTTTTTGAATTTTTTTGATGCTGTCACTGAGACGAGAGTCACAGGATATCGTCTAGTCCTAACTGGTGAGGATGGGGGAAGAGCTGTACGTGCTGATATGTCAACAGATCCAGTTTAATCCAGATAATATTTTATCTCTGGGCAAGAACCTCCAGCAAATGAACAGCTCTTATGCTCTGCTGAATTACATCAGCAATGCTTTCTTGTTCATGACCTGAAAATTCCTCCTTCAAACAATGACAAAATTAGAATGCCACATGCAGTTGTTTAGGCATTCACTTATTGTAGTTAATACAGTTATTATTAATGGGACATTTCCCAGGATGTCCTAATACACATCTCCTATTCTGTAGCTTGTTATACTGGTTGGATGTGGTGTTATTTCAGGTCCAAGGCCTGAAGTCCATATCCTGCAACGAAGTATGACTCACTGAATTCCTCTGGGCCTAGCACTATAATTTTTGGTTTAGGACTGCAGATGTTAAGACTTTGTTCCTCACTAGCTCCAGTTGACGACTGCAGTTTCTGTGGTTCTCTCCTTATTTCTCCTGCTCGGTAACGTCTTATGAATCCATGTGTACTGAGTCTGGCTGGGATGGAGTAAACTTTCTTCATAGCAGGCTGTATAGTTCTGGGTTTTGGATTTGTGATCACAAACTTGCTGATAACACACCAGCCTTCAGATATTTCTGCAATGCTTGCACAATGTCAAGAATGCATCTTTTCCCCACTCTGCCTTTTTTGGAGAGTAGGCTGGGTAGTTAATAAATTGGGAGGGGACACAGGCAGGACAGCGGACCAGGTCTGACTAATGAGATACTCCATGCAACATCATGCCATGCTTAGCAAGCAAAACTCAAGGAGAGGAGGAAGAAAAGGAAAATACTTTTATGGGACTTGTCCTCCAAAATAACCACTGTCATTCAAAGGCTCTGCTTTGCAGGAAGCACCTAAACATCTGGCTGCTGCTGAGAGAGACGTAGAGGACACATTCCTCCTTTGCTTTGCTTGCATGCAGAACTTTGTTTCACCTACTAAACTATTTTTATAGTTATTTATATTTTTATCTTCATCCACAAGGCTCCTCAGCTCCTATCTTCTCTCCATCCGACCGAAGACAGCATGGAAGGAGCGGCTGTAGGAACTTGGCTGCTGGCCAGAGATCACCCACACCACGTGCAAATACCAGGCTTCCACAGGGATGGGCAAATTAGTCTCTCAAAGGCCACTGCCTACGGCTGTTGATTGAAGTGAGCTGTCACAAGTGCAAGCCGTTGTGGCCATCCCTTGACCTCCCTTTGTGTTTTACACCTAAGATGATTTTTCTTTCACATTTATGTGTTCTGTCAAGTACATGAGTACATGATTAATGAACACAGGGAAGTTCAAGCTTCTAGAATTATTTATTCTGTTAAACCAAGTATCTACTAATGGGTACAACCTGATTTTGGTAGTCCAAACTATGCACTCCTAAATGTTTCTCATATTTAATTGACACTGATCTTGTCAAGTCTTTTAGTCACTGCTGACCAGGTTTTACCGATATTTGGTATTCATGTACAACGTGACAATTCTTCATGTGGGTTTGGAGAGACAAATATTTGGAAAAGCGATTCTACTATGCTGTTCTTGATGTATTGACACAAGTGCATAGCATGGTCAAATAATCAGCAAAATTCAAATGCAATGATTTTCTTTTCTCTAAACTTGCAGTACCCACCCAAAATTCAAGCATGGAAATGAATGAATGAATGAATGAATGAATGAATGAATGAATGAAAGAAATACAAAACTGAAGGCTTAGGAAAGGAGCTCTTCCCTTTTAATGTCAAAGCTGGAATTTTGCAAGTTGATTTCATGCTTCTGTGCCTTTTCAATTTTGAATATGTACTAACTAAGGCCATTTCCTTGGAGGCTCCTGGAAGTCAGTACATGGGACACTGACTCTTTAAATGGCCATTAATCCCTCTCTTAGGGACATTATCTTTCCTGGTCTCCTTGATCAGCTGCATGTCCACCAGGTTTTCTGCATAATTTGATACTTTGATTAAACCAAAAAAGCATGTTTGCAACTGTCTGTGATAAAAACTACACCACAGTAGACCCAACTACAATTATCCTTGGTCTACTGATGTCCCTCAATTTTTCTGGGGACATTCTGGTTGCTTTTTAACTGTGGGGTCAATCACCAGTCTTCAGTGCTGTGTGAAAACACACCTTCCTTGTGACCTGGAGAACTCAGACTCCAAGAGAAGCTTTTGTTATTCGAGAGGCATTTCAGTCTCCTAAGCATGAAAAGGTACATAAGGTCTTCCTCGGTTATAGGCTTCAAAGTTCTCTTCCCAGGAGAGACCATGAACTGTTTCAGAACTGTTATCTTGGTGCTCACTGACCTAAATGGTTTCTCTGCTTATTTCCAAATACCTTGTTACGGTTTGGTTTGTTTTGCACATTTTCTTTGAACAAAGAGTAGGCAAGCTTGGTATTCTTCTGTTCACCTGAGAACAATTTACCGAGATTAAGACTACTTCCTCCTCTGATATCTGCCCTGTCATGTATATCATGTATATGTGCTTACCTCCAGGAGTCTGTCCCTGGCTGCCTGCTTGCCTTCAATGAGTTTAGCACTGCAAAATGCTGGATGGGGAAGGCCAGTGTTTGTTTCAAACTGACTGGCACCCACTTCACAGGGTCAGACTCCAGCTGGCTCTTGCAGTTACCTCCACTCTGTGTTTTGGATCATGAGACCATCTGACACACACTAATTACATCTAAGACAAATAGCCAGAGGCAGTGCTTTCTATATGGCCCTTTCGGAGTGGACATAATAGGTTACCAGCTGAAAGCCTCTCTAGGAATTTTCCCAGAGGGCTTCACATTTACTGGGATGACATTCAGGACACTTGAATGCAGGGATCTTCATTCACTCCATATCTCCTTGGGACATATTATGCTGTTTGGTGATAGATGAGTGAAACTACGAAGGGTTAAAGGGAAAGATTTCCCCTACAACTCTCTTTCTAAAATATGTAATTCTAAAGAAGTAATAGAGACATATTGATCCTTTTGGGGGCTTGCTCCAGTACTATAAATGTTTTAGATTAAATTTGTCTTCAGTGACTCCTGGCTTGATCATTTCCTATTTTGCATATTTTCCAGACCTCTCTGACGAACTTCAAACAATATAACCCACTGGGTGTTTTGGGCTTTCTCCTAAGAGAGACAGAAAATCATTTAGGAAAAGCTTTGCACAATATATCTCAAATGCAGAATTGTGGCAAAGTTCCTAAGTCAAGTGCAATTGTGCCTAGAATGTGTCTTTGTAAGAATCCATTCCAAAGAAGAGCAGAAATCTTTTAAATTCAAAGAAGATGGATTATATTAGACTATTAGAGGGATGGAGCACTTCTCCTATGAGGAAAGTCTGAGAGAGTTGGAGTTGTTCAGCCTGGAGAAGAGAAAGCTCTGAGGAAACCTTATTGTGACCTTCTGGTACTTGAAAGGGGCCTAAAAGAAAGATGGAGATAAACTTCTTAGGAAGCCTGTTGTGATAGGACAAGGGGTAACGGTTTTGAACTGAAGGGAATTTATTTAGATTAGATAAAAGAAGGAAGCGTTATTAAAATGAGGGTGGTAAAACCCTGTCACAATTTTCTCAGAGAGGTGGGAGATGCTCCATCTTTGGAAACATTCAGTTGGGTTGGATGGGGCTGAGTACCCTGATCTAGTTGAAGACACTCCTTCTCATTACAGGGCAGTTGGACTAAATGGCCTTTCAAAGGTTTCTTCTAACTCAAACCATGATATGATTCATGAAGTCTTATATTTGTTTGCTTGTTTGTTTGTTTTCTACTTGAGTGTTTTCAATTTCTTTCCTGAGAGCTGTCTGCCAAGTTTGGACTATTACATAAACCATCTTCTTAGAACAAGAGAAGACTGCTGTAAGACTCTTACAGATATCCATTTCTCTCTTTCAACTTGTCCTTCAGCAAATGTATTTTTTAGATTACTATTATTTTAATTCCAACCATTGTTGTAGGAACTTTCCCCAAATAAATCTTTGTAGTACAAAGCTTGTGTTCCTAGTCTGCTCTCTGGAGACAGTGTTTCCTAGTAACCAACATCCCTGTACTGGGAGATCTTGCACATTTTTCACTGTATCTTGAGAAGGGACAAAATCAGTTCTATTCAATAAATGGATTCTGACAGCAAAAGTGACCTAGGCGTCAAATAAGCAAGCTAGGAAAAAGTGTGCATACTATTTCTGTAAAGCCAAAACAAGGACGGTTACATGGGGTAGTTTGTTGAGGAAAAACTAAAAGAAATGTCAATTATTTAGTGATAAATATTATAACACAGTAGTTTTCAAAAAGGACAAGATCCCAAGACCCCAGGTTACAACTGGAACCCTGTTATCATATTAGTAGGAACATACTGTTAAAGGCAATTTTGAACAGAATTGTGAGATGTACTTCGGAGGCAGAAGAAAACATTTGCCTAAAGTCTGAGAGTTGTTTCTCCTCTCCACTCCCTAAATATTTCTGGAAGACAAAAAAATTGACGTTGTTCATCACACAGACACACAGACACACACACACACACACATACACTTTGGTGACAAGGCATGAGCTAATTTATTAAGAAGATTTGATTTCATTTTATAGTATTTCTACAAAGGCTAGGGATTGGGGGGAGAAGGTTGACATCTCTCTCCATCCCATTGGTCTATTAGCTGTCTATATTTTTAAGAACAGGAATGAAAACTTCCTTTGAATTTGTGAAAACATTGCTTCTGTTTACAACACCCAAGCGTGAGAAAAACAACCCAAACTATGAAAACTGTGAAACAGAAGAGAAGGCTGAAAACATCAGTGTGACAAAAAAATGCCAATTTCAAAAGCAATTTGACATTTGACATAAGACATAGGCTCATTTCCTTTTTCATCTCTTGGGTATTGTGCCTGTTTTGGTAAGCAGCTATATGTTCTGCTGATTACAGACCATTTTCCTGTTTCCTCTGGTGGAAACAGAGGCATCTGTGTCTAGGTTTCCATGTTGCGACATGATCTAGGACAATCATGCAAGAATATTAAACCACTGCAATTACTCCAGCTTAAGAGACTTAGCAGGTAATTTTGAGGTATGCCAAATCATTAACCATGCCCTCCACCAGAGTGTCCTGGTTTCAGCTCAGATAGAGTTACTTTTCTTCCCAGTAGTAGTCACAGTTCCGTGTTTTGGATTTCAGATGAGAATAATGTTGCTAACACACCAATGTTTTAGTTGTTGCTGAGTAATATTTACTCTAAATCAAAGACTTTTCAGTTTCTTACACTACCCCACCAATGAGTAGGCTGGAGAACACAAGAAGCTGGGAGGAGATACAGCCGGTACCGTTGACCCTAACTAGCCCAAAAGATATTCTATACCCTGTTATGTCTCACTCTGGATCAAAACTAAGGGAGAAGCTGGCCAAGGGACTGCTGCTCAGGAACAGTCTGGGCACAGGTTAGCAGGTGGTGAACAGTTGTATCACTTTTTTTGTATATAATAATAATAACAATTATTATTATCATCACTTCCTTTTCTACTTTATTGAGATGCTTTTATTTCAACCCACAGATTTTACTTTTTCCCCAATTCTGTCCCTCATTTGACAGGGTTGGAACAGGGAGTGGGTAAGTGGCTGTGTGGTATTCTGCTGCCTGTCAGGTTAAACCACAACACAAAAAAAGCCATGAAAGTGTAGGTTTTGAAAAGAGAACATCTCCGTTGTTTGTTTTCACCATATCTAGTTGGACAGAACCATAGCCACAACTTGAGCTCTTACACTTACTGTTATTTACAATCTCTGACAGTAGAAATGTTATAGCTGTTTATAAATCCTTTGACACTCTACTTTAAATGTGGACCAATAAGTTTTGTTATAAAAGTTATATTTTAAAACATATTTTCCCTCTTAAATACAAGTGTGGGTCTCTGCAATAAATGTACTTTTCAGTTCTTCGGTTGAATTGCTCTTTATTATTGCTTGCACATATGTTAAAACTATGGTCTAAATGTGAGCAGTAAATCTTAGACTAAAGTCTCTTAACTTTGGGATTGTTTTCTAGCTATAAGGAATGACCCTTGGGAGGAGGAGAAGTTTAATTTTATCTAGCTTTGGATAACACTCTACTGCTACATGTAACACAGATAGATCATAAAAGACTCTGAGTGCTTTATATAGACAAAAAAAAATAGTTTGCATCCAATTCAGTTAATTCTACAGCAGGGAGTTTCAGTCTGGTTTTTATTATATTCCTGTTTTGCAGATGGATGATTGCTTCTGTTCCAGTGTGCCCTAATGATTTCTACCACAGACAGTGTCTCTTACAGAGGTGCTATATAAAGCAGATGTTTTGTTGGTTTGTGGGGGTTTTTTTGGTTGGTTTTTTTTTTTTTTAATGAGGTCTTTGAAGGCAGAGACTAAATTCCAACTTGAATGCAAGCCTCTTCAGTCCACTTACTGTCTTCAGCAAGGTAAGACCAGGCCTGTCTTGCTATCCAACTCACACCAGTCTTCAACCAAACCAACATGCCCTTGCTTTCCCTTCCACTTGGCAATATGCAAAATGCAGGGATATTGCCAGTTCCACCTGCTCCTTCTAAGGCTCCCAAATATTGTGCTGTACGCAACTAGATTGACTTCCCAGTTTCTTTGTCACAAGTGTGGTCCAAGAGAAGATGAACCACACCAAGTATTCTTACTTGCTTTTTGTAAAGTTTTTTATGGTGCTTTTGGAAAGCTCGTGCACAAAACTGATTACATTGATTTGGAAAAGAGCAATGCTGGAGATGAATGGAAAGGTTAATGGCAAATGACAACATGTTGATTTAAATAGTGTGGCTGTGTTGCACTTTTACATGCCTTCATTTTCCAGCAGGTATGAGGAGGGGAGAGACTATCTCCATTTAGGACTGCATACTCATGAAATATGCACCCATCTTTGTAACACAAACTCCTATCTCATATGCCAACATCAGAAAATACCTGTGCAAACACTGGGAAGCACAAATGGAAATGTTCTGTCACAAGACAGATCTAGCAGTCCCCTGTGAGATGCTGCTGAGAGCATAATGGGTATACTGGCTCTTCTTCTGGACTTCTTTTTGTCAGGTGCATGCAGACAAGTTGCTTCAGAGTCTGTTTCCATGGGGATGCTCTGGGACTTTCTTATTACATGACTTAATCAGAATTATGTAAAGGTATGAATTATAAAGTAGATTAGTTTCATCTGTCTTCAAACTCTCCTCCACTTAAAAAATAACATGCCGAAGGCCTGAGGGATATGATAACCTAAAAGCTTATTCTGAGTGCTATTTTTACAGCTCCCTGCATAATGGGGCTCTAGCCTATGACTGAAGTTGCTACCTAATATAAACAAACAAAAAAGGCTTTCTCTGTATTCACAGCTATTAAATACTAGCATAAGAGGAATTATCTATCACATTCAAGAAGAGTGTGATTAGATGAAATGGGGCTGGATGACTTCGAACATGTCCTAATGTAATGGTAAAGAACAGTTCCCTTAGCTTTAAGCTCAGTTGCTCCCCCTACCCAAGAAACATGGAAGCGAATGATGGAGAGAGATGGCTGTTGGGAGTTTCCAGGAGGTTTTGGAAGTAGGATACATGGACGAATAGAAAACTATAGAGTACATATACAAGCTTTGGCAGCTCCCAAAACTTTAGGGTCCTTCAAAAGATAGTTCTTCCTCTAGAGTCACAGGTATGGCTACTCCTGCTGACAGTGTATCCCTGGGCTGAATAGTTCTACAGAGGCCATTTTTCCTGATGACTCACACCAGACACTATGGATTCACCCAACTGAAAGTCTTCCTATAGTGTCCTGGAAAAGCAGAAGTCGGTGAAACCCTTCTGCTTCCCAGGCACACTTCTAGCTTACAGCAAAGAATGCTCCAGACCTTCAACAGGACACTGAGGTGCCTTGGCAGGTGGCAAAATGCTTTCTCTACTTGAGGCTGAGAGCAGAGGCAGAGCTTTGTCTTGGTAGCCTGAACAGTCTGCTTTGTTCTGCTGCCAGTTCTGTGTGCAAAGAGTTGTCATGCTTGAGCACAGCCACTGCCATCTGCTGAGTGTGTATGGCCCATTTGCTGGTCCGGCGATCACTGATCAGAGATTAGAAAAATTGGCCAGAGCAAGTACTCAAGAGAGAAGGCCAAAAATGTTGCACAGGCAGCTTATGTATGCCTGTGCTTGGAGATATCATTATGAGACAGGCTGAGATGTCAAAGCAATGGGACTAGGCTGGGCTCCAGGTTATCATCTTAAGTCTTTTTTCTGGGTAATGATTGCATCAGCATAATGTGTTACAGGTGTGTGGATTGCTGTTGGGTAAAAGGCAAGGAGGAGCAGCAGCAGATTATCTTAGATTTTGTCATCAGAAGCAACATTTTTAGCACTTTGCAATTCACTCCTACATTTCATTACACTCTTTGGCCTTCCTCAGTCTACTGGGTGGACTTAGGATCCACATGCTGAACATGGAGTCTCTCTTTTCAAGGGATGAGAAGTGCACTGGCTGATCCACTCAACCATCTGGAATCATAGTTGCTAGTGCAAGGTGCTAAGCTCTGTTAAGCACTGGAGGAGAATAAAGGAGAAAATGAGGATGTGAGGATATCAGTCTCCTGTTGCCATGTTTAGTTTCACTGCACAACTGGAGCGCAGGAGCTCAGCCCATTTAAGGTGACATATCTAATCCCCCTTCGTGCGTGAAACGCTGGACATCTCAAAGTGACAGCACCCAGGATTCCAGACCACTTCTAAAAATACCAGCTCTGTAACTTCCCTGTGCCTCAGTTTGCCCAGCTGAGAAAGGGGAAAATGATGTGTACATGATTAAGTTTAATGTATTAATTTTTTAAGTGCTTAGAGAGCTGCAAAAGAAAGACCTTTTATTCTGTGAAAGCACTGAATGATAGAATTACAGAGGATGTTGTTTGATCTGCTAATCTCCTACTTAGGTATGAAATTTCTCCTTGCAATTCCTGCAGCAATTCCATAGATACTTGATTAGCTAGAAGGTACTTCTTAGGCTTTTGAGTGTGATTTAACGTCTGCAGATCATCATAAATGCCGCTATATTTTTATAAATATTTTAGGGTTAAGCAGTTAATTAGTTCAGTGGAAAGTGGTTAAGGGTTAATTACATTAATTTCATTCCTTAAAAATATCTTCTTTCCAGTCTGATCTTTATTTCACCTCAGAAGTAAATTATCATGTGTTAATTCTCAAAGTTTTTTCTAAAACTGTGTGGATTTCAAAAGAGGCTATTTCTAGGTGACTAGAAATAGATCATTTAAACAGGAAATAGGGGACTTCAATGTGCTGAAGTTCAAATATACATTATTGTACATGATAAAAAAATGCCTGTTGCTTATGCTAGCTACTATATAATATGTTGAAATACTAATTAGTAAGTTGCCCGTACACCTACATAAGCCTACAATACCCTATGATCAACACATTGCAAGCCACCAAACGGATCAATCATTTTAGTCCTCACCATAAACAAATTCTTCTGCTTCACCAGTCTTGAACACTGAGAAAACCTATCACAGTCTGATATAGCTTGATGTACCCTGGGATGTGTTTCTTTCAAAATATGTTCTACACACTTAATAAACAATGTATAACGTCAAAGTAGAGATTCAGCACTGCACTTCCATTACAGCACAAAACATGAAGCAAGGTAAAGGCTGTGTGGGAGGTGTAAGTCATGAGAGGTGGAGAATTATACAGTACTGGAAGACGATCTGAACCTGTTAACTCTTTCTTTCAGACTTCATATTTTGTTTTTGTGGGGTTTTTCCTCTTCTTACAAAGAATGTGCAACAGTAGTCCTGATTTTTTTTTTTAAATTTGTTTGCCACCTTTTCTTAACACCAGTATTTTTTACTTCTTACCCTTTTCATTTCAGCATCTTTTTAGTGGTGTTTAGCATACACATCTAAATGAACAGCTGGAAACCATGTACAAGCAGCATACTCTCCTCCATTGCATCAAGCTATGAAATACTGGCTCCCTCATGAGTAGTTATTGAGCTGAGTTTCATCAATGGTGTAAATATGCTATTTGCCTGTGTGACTGCTTACCAGTGACAGCAACATGTTCTGGGTAAGCCTGCTGTAAAGATCAATGAGTCAGAAGCAGAGCTGAGAGAATTTAGCCTGGCAGACCAAAAAGAAATAATTCAAAAAGCACTGATTCACTTTTTCTGGAGTCAAACAATGTTTTTCTTCATATAGGCTTGAAAAAGACAATAGATCTGGTTTTGAGAGAAAGAGGAACCACCTGCATAGCGACTTCTCACCACGTTTCATGCAGAAATCCCAAATTATCTGGGCTGGAAAGCAGCAAATGGATACAATCATGTTGAAAATAAGATGGTAGTGTGGAAGATTGAGTATTGCTATCAGCTTGGAACAGTGAACAAGGCTGGTAGTCATTTCTTCACTTCAGTCAGTTTTTAAGTAAAGCTCAAATATTTTTCCTAAGTTCAAGATGGAATCATTCAAAGTAGTTCCACATTTCCAATCTGACGTCAGACTTAGTGACTCCTAATGGTCTTATATGGATGTGTGCTTTATGAACAGGTTCTCTACTGGTATTGTCTTGATATTGCTGTTCCCTGTATAAAAAAATGCCACATTTTTTCACCTTTTGGGTGAAATATAAGTTTATGTTCACCAAGATTAAAGCAGTGATCAGGAAAAGGAATGAAATACATATAATTATTATGCATTACTTTAATAAGATTCCCAGACCCATTCAGACAAATCATGTTTGGCTTCACAATTCAATGTGCTCTTTGCAAAGGAGAAGTGTTCTTGGGTGACCCTTCCAACACATGAAGACAAAAAGGAGCATCAGCTTATGCTGAGCTGTGACCAACCAGACTGAATTAAGGTCTAAAAATAGAAGTGACAGTAACAGAGTGCACCTTGACTGAGGGCCAGTGGCCACCATCTCATCAGTTTGCACACTGCTCTGCTAGACCCCTGTGGGAAAGGCTCATCTGCTTTCTGCTTGGAGGTAGTCATTGCTATTTGTCCTTTCACTTCTTTTATAGACACCACATTGTCTATAATTTCAGGGGGAAAATGATGCCTTAAGTTTTAGCCTTCATATTTTTCAGATTCAGTGCTGCCTTGGTGTGTAGCTCTGAGCTTCATATTAAGTGTTAGTAAGCTCTCTTCACAGGGTAGTTAGACAAAACAGATCCTTTTCTAGCTTGAGAGCCAAGGACAATGAGTATAAGCTTCAGGCCCAAAAGCATAAACAATGTTGGACTGAAGAGAGGAAACAAGGAGAATGGGACTTCAAACCTGAAGCTGTAATCAACCAATTAACAACAGGCCAAAACTTATAAAAGTGTGAAAACTCATGACCAGTCATCCATATTTGTGACCATTTTGGGTCTGTCTTGGGCGCAGCCCCGGCTAGGCTCTTGTTCTGCCCAAGGTGTATCCTTTAAGTCCTTTTAAGGCCTATCTACTTTATTCTTTAACTGTCTAGTCTCTGTTCTAGGTCAGCCTTTCAAGACATCACATGTACTGCGGAAAAAATCATGGATGATATCATTGTGAGATCTCACACAGGAGAAAATGGTGTGATATGTAGGGCTGGAGTAATAAAAGCAGGAAAAGAAGGAGAAACAGTAGGAGAAAAACATTTAGTTCCTAGCAGTCTAAGTTAGTAAAAGCACCAGTTTGTCTGGGTTTTGGTGCCACTTAATATCAATATTAAAATTTCCAATGAAACGCTAATATTTCCCTTCCCTCTCTTCCTAGCATATCCCCTTCAGTAAATCAAATTTTGTTAAGTAGCAAATATGATTTGAACAAAAGCTCTCAGAGACAGAATTTATATAGAGTAAAGTTGACTCAATTTCTCAGTAATGGAGATGAAAAAGCACTCCACTGTCTCCTTGAAACATGATAATGATGCTTCCTTGTCTTTCCCCTGCATAAAAGCATTTAAAGCTATAAATACTGGGAATCTGTAATGGAAGCAGGATAAAAAGTTTTTTGAGAGGTTTCTTTATGACACACAGGAGAACACAGGGATTCCTTTATTTTGGGGGGCCTGAGTTCAAATCCACAGGTCATACTTGAAAATGGTGCTTACCAGCCACTCAACCTATGGTTGCTCAGAGCAATGAGTACCCCAAATAGTACAACTTCTTGCTTTCTCTGAGAAATTTGTTGTGGTGTAAGGAGGGAGTTGCAGGCATCTTAATAGACAAGTTTAGCATAAATCACATATATTTCCTTGTGGGAAAGGCCAACCAGTTACCGGACTGTGTTAGCGTCAAGGGAAGAGATTTTTCCACTCTGTTCAGCACTTGTGAGAGAATTAAGAAAATTCCAATTAGATACTGGGAAAAATAAATTCCTAACAGAATGATAGTGGCCAAATGTGAGGACGGTGGCCTAGGAGGTAGTGGGGTGACTGAGCAGTTGTGGAACAGCAGAGATAGTGTTTAATGACACCCTGCTAGAAGTTCGCCATTCACTGCCTTGCACCTTGTAGGCTTTCACAGAGTGTAGCTGGGCACATTTTTATCTCCAAGGCTGAAAAGGCCTGGTAGATTGGTGATGTCATCATAGGGGTTTGTCAACTCAATTCAGAACTGTGGGACAAGTGGAATCTTTCCTGACACTTGCCTTCTAGAGGTCTTTTCTTCAGAAAGAACTTTTTTTGATGCATTGCCTTTTGCATTTCCTTCCTATTTTCCCTACAAAAATCAATGCTAATTTTCATGATGTCCCATCAAATCAGTAGAATAAAGGAAGCATGTAGGGGTATTCATGAGTCTTTATACAACTGAAATACTTTTTTTCCCACCTTGATGGGGCAAAACCCAGTGAGAAAAGCTGCTGAACCCTCTTTCCTCTTTTCACCTCTTTGTAGGGAAAAGTCAGAACTGCTGCTCAGGGTGTTTGCCTAGAGATCAGCTCCTATGCCCAGCCTCCCTCTGAATTTGCTTGCCATTTCTGCACTGTGCCACCACAGTGATGGGGGATCTTGGCTTCCATAGGGCTTGCATCCATCTTTATTCTGATCTGCTAAAAGCTGACCCAGAGGTAAAATAACCATTAAGATGCCATCGACCCCATCTTAGGAATTCACTAAATGTTGTGAATAAAGATATAGATTTAATTGTCAGACTGCACAAATAGGGCCCTCGTTGAGATATATGAATTGATGCTGGCTGAATCTGAAGTGGCTGGAGAAATAAGGAAATGTGGAAAGCATCTGGTGTTTGTTTCAGAGATGTGAGAGGAGACCCCGGTAATAAATAATGTGTTGAAACAAATGAGAGTTAACAAAAGCCAGCAAATTGGCTCTGATTTGCCTTCCATGGGAGGATATAGATCTGTGAATCTTAAGGGGCCCAGAGGGTCTTCCACTTTATTCCTTATCTCCACTCCAGGAGCTTTGTCCTGAGGGACATATATTACATGGGACAGATATACATAAAAGGAAAGGTGGGGAAATATTTAGTTCAATAAATTAAAATAATAAAGAGGAGAGTATGGATAAAAGATAACCTGTAAAGTTGATCATCAAGAAGAATATGTAAGACATAACTGAAATACTTTTTTTTCAACAGGGGAAACTGTGAACTTCAACTTCACATGAGGAAAGTGTTGCGAGTGACTGTCAAAAACAGGCTGTCTGTGACCCACCAGTACGAGAGGGTCGAACAGCTGTGATATCAAGATGCATTGAGGCAAGGTTAATAACTGGTGAAGTGTTCAGTTTTGGCTAGCTGTGATGTAGATGGATTAATTTAAACTAGAATAGCCACAGAAACAGATTGCTAAAATACGAGGGAAACACTGAAGCCTTTTCCTGCATAGGACAGGAATAAAGTTTGGCTTATTTAGCTCTTATTTAGGACTGATAGAGAACAGTGATCACTACCTAGCAATACATCATGTGGATAAACACTGTAGGAACGGAGACTGCTGTCTGCCAAATCTAAAGGATATCAATACAAGACCAAACAGCTTTAGAGGATGGTCCCTTGTCAACAGTGTGATGGAGGAAAGGTAAAAAACATTATTCCTTGCTTGCTGCTTGATCACTCAATCTATAAAAAAGGAATTGTGGCCTGCTTGCGAATGATGGGTGCAGGGTAGATGAAATAATTCAGGCGGATTTCTGTCCAGCTTCCTCTCTGCAAAGAACATCAAAAACAAACATATAAGACTCTCTCTCCTCCTCATGCAACATCATTTAATTCCTTCATCTCTCCCTGTGGCGGAGAAACCGCAAGTGCTCACAGGCTTTCTTCAAGATCCCCGAACTTTGGTTTCTTACAAAAGCCTCTTGTTGACTTTCTGATACAAACTCTTTTGTCCTGGAGAGCTGAAGAAGAGTCAAAGACCAAATGAGGTCCCATGGTCTAATACAATTCCCTGGGGTCAGTGTTCCTTGTTTCAAGGAGTGTGCAGCAGAGCTGTGTGTGCAGCAACTTTAAAAATATTACAGTGAATAAGAGTATCGTGTAAAGCCAACGTAGCATGACTTACAGACTCAACTCATGCATATGTTTGTAAGTACTTCAGTATCTTCCAAAACTGAAGAGTATTGGTGAACATCAAGAATGCAAGTTCAGCATAGATATTTCATAGGCAACAAGAAAACATATTAAAGGAAGTTAGCCATCCCAATTTAATACACTTTAAATTTTTTTACCTATCAATTCCAATTCCACACCATAGAAACTGAGCTACCAGGCCAACAACTGCAAGTCCTAATTGCATTCTAATTTAAACCATTTAAAAGGATATTTATCATACTTTGTCCTTCTCAATACTATAAGGAATAGATACTTGATCAATTCTTTAGCCAAAATGCAGACGTCTTTTTAATAATTGTCAGGCTGTTTTCTCCTCTTCTTTATCTCTCATCCATGTAAATCTAAGTCTGCTGCTGTTTTTAATCTAACTCCTGACTTGGACAAAAAAACAACATATAAAATTTCAAAAAGAATACTACATCTACCTGCAATATTTATTTGGTTTCCTGCCTCTGGATGGGGTGATCTGACATTTTGATGAATGGATGAAAAAGTAGCCTATTTTCACTAGTTCATTGATATTTGCCTCTGGTGAAACTCTGTGAACTAACACTCTATCACTGCACCTGGAAAATCACAACCAAATGTCTGTCTTCAATGATAGCCAACCTTGATAAACTGATTTCTCTATCTAGGATAGAAATGGTTTCCTAATGGACTGATTTCCATCAGGACTTTGATTTCCATTCCTATGCTTGTGGCTTGTATAACCAGCAGCATTTGACATACAAGAATAATGACGTGATCACATTGTATGCACATGCCAGAACAGCATGGTCCCCTGCCTCAAAGGATATGCTGTCAAACTATGATAAGAAACAACGGGATTTGCACTTTTGAGGCACAGTTAACATTCTCTTTTCCCTATTCATTTATCAAAAAATAAGTATGGACCATCAGGATTCCAGAAGAGCTTTGCATGCACCGTAATCTTGAAAGGATAAACATTATGTTACCCAAAAATGACCTGTGGACTTCAGAGGGACCATATAATCTTATCCCAAAACATCTCCAAAATCTTTAGAGTCCCAAGACCTGTGAGTGTCCTGCCCTCTAGAATTACAGTCCAGTTGATGTGGATACTCAGGTGGAGAAAAAGCATAACTATGAATTGTTATCCTTAAAGGAACAAGGGACTAAGTGGGTCTCTTTTGCTGAAGTCTCCCTTGTCACCCAGTCTGAACATGGAACTTGCTGGACTACACTTCTTGAGTTCTAACCGCTCTTTCCCACATTAGAGAATGAAACTAGGCTTCATGGCTGGGTACTTCTAAAAAGAGAAGAGTTTTAAGTGGCCTGCCATTGTAAGAATGCTGAGAAGGAAACCAACTTTTATAGGGATTATTTCAGGTTGATAGCAGCAGAGTGAAGTGCTGTGATTGGGAAGACTGGTTTCTGCAATGTCAATTCAGATAGATTATTACAACACATCTGCTATAATAAAGGGATGCGCTCTGCATCATGCACAAAGTGCTACCTAAGTGGTTTTCAGCAGAGTAAGAAAAACTGAATTTTTCAGTGGTTGAGGACTTGTGAGCTACATTCTTGAGCATAGAGAGGGAAGACAGGATGGAGCATTGTTAAGGAAGAGAGAGCCCTGGAGATCTGGAATTCCTTCTGCCACCAGCACCAGTGACTGCTGCTCAGTTTGCTGGAGCAGAAGGTTCTGCCCACCATTATTGACCTTCCCCAGAGCTGCCCACATTGCCCTTGGGAAATCTCTGGAAGGAATCAGAAGAGGAAGAGCATTATATTTGATTTATGTCAATCAGGTGNAAGAAAGAAAGAAAAGGGAAAAAGAGAAAATCAAAATTGTGACTGCCCTGCATAACCATACATGTGTGCAAGTGGATCTTTTATTCCTGTTCCCACTAGGACCTTCCTTTTCATCCAATGTCTGGGCAGCCTCCAGATACCTTCATTATTTAGCTTCAATTTATTATGTTTGGGTTTTTTTATAAAATTGCAAGAAGCAAATTCATAAGAAACAGCAATCAAATTAACTTGTAGAGCCTCAGAAATGCCCAAAGGTTGTAGCATCCTCCAGGAAATATATGATCACTAACTCTCACTTTGTGTCATATTTAAGCTGCATGTCTTCATGCCTGCTCAAGCTCTTCTCACCTCCAGTATAGTGTGCAAAGGCAAATGTACACACAAGCAAGCTGTGCAAACCATGTCAGCATATGCACCACTGCTCTCAACCCTCACAGGCACAAGGTGTCCTTTGTATCCTGTGCAACCGGCTTTTCAAAACCTCATTACTTATCCTGTAAATCTGTCACTGGTGCTTGCTCCAGAACATTCTTCCATCTGTATCCCCTTCTCTGTTAAACACACACTTTTGGAAGTGTTTGTCTTATTCTGGAATGCCAATTGGCTTGAACAGAAAATTAAAATTTACTTGCAGATATTTTCCAGGCTTAAAAATAGTACACAGGGACCTACCCATGTCCAGCAATGAGGTTTTGTGGCCTGTAATTGACCTGGAGTTGCTGGTGAGGCATGGGGTAGTTATAGAATTTTTGGCAGTAGTGAAATGTTTATAAGTTTTAGCCTATGGGATTTCTAATGAAAAATTCATGCCTAAGTGCATTCCTTCTGATTTTCTGTCTTTACATTCTTTTAGAGGGCACATTAAGTGCTTGTTTCTGGAATCCCATATAATATCTATCCATCAGATGGTCATTACCCTTGCCTGTTCACTACCTTTTCCCATTGAGTTCATGCTCTTGCAGCATGTATGACTGGATTTTTGCCCGTATTTATGCATTAGTATAACAGTCATCTTCAGGATATTAGACTTCAACATTTGAATAATATTAATTATTTATAAATTTTAATTTAAAATGAATGCTTTATGTGCTGTCCTGGATGATTGCTTACAATCCTAGATATTTGAAATGAGAAATATATGTTTGAATTTTCTTAAATTTTTGAATATGCAGACTGGGTGTTGGGCATGCTGACTTTGACTTAGGGAACATGAATCAGTCCAGTCTGATCTTCCTTTAACAGAAGAATAGAAAGACTTGAAATGGATTTAGACAAAATCTCAAAATTTTTACGACTTTTGAGGAATAGTACATTGACTTAAAGCATCATGGGAAGGCTGGGAATCTAGGTGTCAATGACTGAATGCAGCACAGAGGTGGGTAGATGTGTTATGAATATTTCCACCAGAAAAAAAAAAAAAAAAAAACAACAAAAAAAACCAACCAAACAAAAAAAACAATACTACCACCACAGGAAGGAGAGAGAAATGAGAGTTTTCCTAAGAATGACAGACTTAGGAGCAAGACCTGGGATTGGGAATTGACAGTGCAAAATTTGTCTGTTCTGTGGAAAGCTCTTAGGGAGGGACAGAACTGTTTACAACATTAAATTGAAATGTTCTCCAAAACCTTGCTCTGTCAGAAGCCTGTGTGACGCTCAAAGATTTCTTCTTCTCCTATAAGACACAGAATGTTTTTTTGCTCATCTGTGGGCTTTCTGAAACAGATGGTAAGTCCCAGCATGCCATGTAAAATTAGAGAGGAAAACTGTCTCTAGAAGAGAATGTGCAGAGAAGGGAGAAAGGTCTTTATTAGTGATCTTGTCCTCCTCTGTTTTGTTGTGAATCTGTGTAGACTTCTGGGGAGGACAAGGAGTCACACAGCTCTGCATTTCTGGTGAGATGGAGGGTGAAGGAGCAGTTTGACTCTGGGATCCAGGAATGCTGGTTTTGTACCCAAACCACTGGTACTGGCCTGGTGAATCACACATAAAACATGGGGCTTGCTGGAGACTGTTGCTAGGGTTGGGTATTTCTGGGGTTTTGCTGACAGAGTTGTATGTATGTGACTGTGCACAGCTTGGGCATATCGCCTGGAGAGAACAGACAGAGCTCCAGAACAGGTCAGCATAGGCACAGTGTACATGACATGATATATCTTCATGCAAGGACAAAAGCCTCAACCTTCTACTTCCCTTTAAAACTCTGCACGTAACTAGGCTTTACTCCTTCAAAACCATCAGAGCATTATTGGCTGTGCCACACAGTCTTTGCTGTCCACCACAGCCTGGCAAAGATGCTTTGACTGGCTAAAGTAACCTTTGCTGGCCAAATGGCTGTTTTGCTGCTTGGGTTGGTCACTGCTTGTGCTTAGGCCTTTTGACGTGTTCTGGCCAGGATGAAATGACCCTCTGCAGAGATATGGATTTTCTTCTGCCGTATGGGCTATCCTTTTAGAGAGGATGGGAAAGGCACATACAGCATTATATCTGCAGTGTTTTAAAGAAGCTGCAAGAGAGGAAAATTAGCATCAAGCCTGGTTATAAACAACATATGGAGAATAAATCTCCATTAAACAAGGCTGAGGAGGAGGGGGAACTAAGGGCACAGTTAAGACAAATAGCAGAAAAGACCTAGCTTTAAATGGTCTCCTGGACAAGCTCATATAGACTAATTAGCTACCTCATGAGCTGGCTAAAATGCAAGAGTTGGCACTTTTAAGTGTAATCATAGAAATGTATTTTCCTGACCTACTTTCATTACATCATGACTTAATACTGCAAGTCTGGTTCTACCTCAGGCTTTATTCTTCTGCTCCCAGCCTTAAACCTAGTTGAGGGATACAGGTACCTAAATAATCTCCATGTGCCAAGCACAATCCTCTACTGAAAATGAAATGTTAAATTCAGAAATCCGCCAGGGGCATGGAATCACCAGTATATTGCTGGGAGAGGTAATAAAAGTACCAAGTCATGCCAGATGTATCTAGTAGCTTCTATTATCATGAGCCTTTTTGGAAAGTGACAAGCTGTTGCAGGAAGGAATTCAGGTAGCCACCACGAACTCTCTGCAGAGGATAAATCAGACCTGCTAGCATGGAGAAATGCCTTCACTCCTGCACATCCTTGCTGCATAAAGAAAAGCAGCTGACACAGGGAATTTGTCTTAATGCAGTTTTACACTTTAGTGTTCAATTTTGCTCAGGGGGGAGGTGCCTGGGGATTTCCAATACATCTGTTTTAAAAGGGAGGGCAGAGGAAAATTGCTTTAATTAAAGTAAGAGGAGTACACTTAGAACCTTTACAATCTGATCAAACTGGAACAGAAGGAGGAAAGTGGGGGGAGCCACAGTGGAAAGGATTTATAAAATATAAATCATAAAGCAAAAAGGAGAGAACATAACAAATGGCAGGCCAGGTGCATCTTTCCTAAGTGGTGCTGAATTTAGCCCAAATCCCTCATGCTTTTTCTCCCCTTGGCCATCTGAACAGATGTCTGTAGCCTTCAGACAAATTATAAAATATGGAGGGAGGAATTCTGCTTGGTGCTGTTGCCTTGCAAAAAAGTCCCAGCTGCTGGTTTTTACTGTGTTTACTTCTATTGCTCAGGAACTAGAGGGAAAGAATACAGTAAGCAGCTGGGATTTGTAGAGGACAATGGGCTCTTCCATCAACACATTTACTTTTGCCTTCCTGTTAACCTCCCAGTGAGCTATCAGCTTTGCTTCCCCTCATGTTGTTTTAAATATAGGCATCAGGGAAATAAAATGCTCTTTTTATGAGTGTTCATTTTCCTACTCCCTGTGTTTACCATCCTAGGAGGAAACTCACAACTCACTAAAACACTTGCAGACACAGTGAATGCCATGCAACACCTTTGGCTGATGCCTTCTCTAGGCTGCCTCTGGATGAATTTCTGTTTGTCACTTCCATTTTAGCCTCCTAAACTTCTCTTCAGTATGGTCTGCCTTTTCTGAAGACCAGGCATGGAGATTTATGTGGAAACTGGGATTACCAAGGCCATAACCACATAGCCGACCAATGCTATTAAGGATCTAAATTCCTTTGTAAAGCTGAACTTCACTGAGTCTCTGTTGCCTTGCTGTCCCTATTTCCTCATGCCGTTGCCACATTAACAGTTTATGGCTGAAGGGACAGAGCCTTCAGGTCCATGGGGGGTGGGATGATACAGTGTCATCAAGAAGGGAGGGCAGGGCTCACTGCAGGATGAGTGAGGGATGAACTGTGGCTTTGCAGAGCACTTGGGCACATTTTACTGACTGGGGGAAGAAAGACCATCACATTCTGCAAGTGCAATTCAGTTCAGACATAAACTAAAGGTGTAAACTTAAAAGCTACAGCTTCACTCATCTACATAGGTTCCTAACCTAGTTAAGAACTCTGCCTAAAAGCAAAATTCTCATGCACTTCATCCCTGTTCAAAAGCACAGGAAAACGGCTGCAACCACCATGCAAGCTGACATCTTGGTGTCTTGCAGCCTTGGAATAGGAACGACAATATCTGCACCTTTCACTTGCTACAAACTTAGCAGGGGTCTTCAGGATTTGAGAGTAACATATCATGGCAACACATGCAGGAGCCCTTCCTGCTTATATTTCTGGAAGCCCTTTTTTCAGTCCCTGGTCACCATAATGACATCCCTTTTACACACACACACACGCACTCAACAGACTCCATATTTTTGAGTGCTGATTTACAAGAAGATATAACAATTCTCAGCCTGGTATCTGTGTCTGGCAGGCCATCTGGTGAGCAGGTTGCAAGAAGAATCTTTTCTATACAACTACTTCCTAATTTTTCAAACTAGTTTTTTTTTCCCCTTACTTCATCTTGATGAAAAAATAATCTTGAGCTCTTCATGATGTTGGTCTCAAATGAGCTCTAGTCTATTCATTTCTGATGTGAAGGATTTATTAAACAGAATGTAAAGGGGAGAACATAATAATAAAGTCTTAATTGTTAAACTCTTTACCTTGTTGCCTTCCTGCACCTCAGTGAAAACTAAGAGGCAACTGATATTAGAAATACTAATTATTTTATAGATAATTAGATGTAATTAGTCCTACAAGCACCTGATCTCAATAATGGCAAGAAGGGGCAGTGGGAGGGAGTGAGGAGAAGAAAGAATCCTTTTTAAAATGTTGAGATATGCAAAAACAACAACAGTAAGAAAATAAATCCACTAATTAGATTTGCCAATGTCAGTAGCAGAAAGTAATAGGTCTGCAGAAGAGGCAGCATTCTAGAAAAGTGATGCAATAGTTGAGATGTCAGCTGTTTATGTGCTGAACTTAAAGAGGCTACATTTTGGTCTGATTTCCTATCAGAAGTTTACATTCTTGTGCTTTGTATCATCTCCTCTTCCACTGTCAAACAAACAGAGTGCTGAATTTTAACCCTCTCAGTCTGAGAGAGGTGACATCAAGTTTTACTGAAATAGTTTGCTCATACACAAGTGCATCTCCCTTGAAGTCTGAGGCAGAGACCCTTCAGTGAATGAAGACCCAGGCAATCCACATGGAGATGAGCCTTCATTGGACACCTGGCAACAAGTTTCAGGCAGACTTTGTACCTCCTTAAACTCCAAAGTCAGTCAAGAAAGATATCCTTGCAGACGTGATGCTTGACTCGCACCAGAGTTCCCAGAACTCCTCATTCTCTTTTCTCACAGTAGCTACCAGTGAGGAAAGAAGCACCAGCCTCCTCCCTTTGCTCTGTGACATGCAGTGTGACCAGGTTTGTGGGTCATCAAAGGCCACATTCACCCCTATGAGTGCTGTAGTGCTGCTGGCAGGGCAGAGGGCATGGCAGAAGGCTCTTGTGGCAGCAGACAGATGGCACATACTCTGTGTGTCTCCTCAGACATACGCCAGCTCTGTGACTACTGTTAATGCAGCAACTCCCCAGCTACATACTTGTATGTAGCTTTATAAGGACAGCTCTGGAGCTTTTATTTTAAGCTTCCCACCCTTCAAAGGAAGACAAAAGAAACTAGAAATTTTTATGGTATCTGGTGACAGGCCATCACCCGGGGGGGTTGAATTATCAGTACTATTTCTTACAGTGAGATCAACAAGCTACTCTGTATATACTTTAGACAATACTTTATGGCCTTTTAAATCAATGTGCTCTCAGATCTCTCTCAGCATCACCTATGGCACAAATTCTTTTTCTCCAGTTTTCTGTAAGCTGCCCTAATTAGATGGATTAGAGGAGTAAACAGTCCATCATTGACCTTCTTGAATGTAGTAGATGAAACTCTGCTATACAGCATCACATGCCATTAAAAGCCTGCCTCACTGAACACAAGCTATTTCACAGTGACAGAGGTCTTAATAACCGTGCCTAAAGGAAAGTTATTATTGGAAAGATGTATCAGGCATATAAGCCATGGCAAATGCATGGATGATGTTAGGGCTGGAAATTCACATCCTCAGGTTGTGATCCAGGCCAGCAAGCAGCAGAGCCAATATGATGCTGGACTGCTGTGCATAATCTCGGAGTTCAGCATGTGTACCCCATGTGCACCCCTGACTTATGTACTGCAGACATGCAGAAAAGAACTGAATTTCATTTCTGCCTGTAGTGCCTTTTGTCATGTGCCCTTTCTTATTTATGAGTTTTAACCCACAGCATGTCACATAACCAGAGTCTCTGTACAGTGCACAGCACTGCATTGCATTCCTTTTTATTCCATATGCAGATGCTTTTGACAAGCCTACATCCTGGTTTCTTTTCTTTGTACATTTTAATTTTTCCTTTTTTTTTTTTTTTGGCTTTCTAACATCAAGGTGAGGCTCAGTTCAATAGCACTGCCATGCAAAATTATCTAATTGCTTCTCTGATGCAGCTGACAGATGAAGCATCCTTTAGAAAGGTGATTTGAGCAGATTGACTTACGCCAGAAGAGGTTGCAAAGATAACCCCCCCAAAAATGCAAATTCTCTCTGCACTTATTCATAGGACCCTCCTGTTCAAGTGCTTATTATTTTTACTACTTTATTCACAAAAATACCAATTTTTTTCTGAATGTTAGCATGGATGTTTATCCTTTGACCCCCACAGTCACACAGTGAAATATTTTGTTCCTTCTTCCTTGCAAATACTGACTTGTGGGACTTTTGAGGAAATGTATTGCTTTTGACAAAACTTCCTTTTTGACAGATTTACATCCAGGATTAAAGCTGTATTCATAGGTGGACGAGACTATCCAAATGCAGACCAGTTCAATAACCCCATTAGTTAATAGTTCATTTAGGATGTAACACAGCTACAAAATTCTGGTGAACGAAGATAGACAGGGACTTGAACTCCTCTGCAAGAAATGGAGGCTTAGATAATACATTATGTAAATCCCTCTTTCTTCACTTACCCTCTTGTTTTCCTAACTTGCATTAAAAAAATATGTATAAACAGAGGGTAAAAATTCTCTATCACTCCCTAAAGATTACTTACCTTAAAATCCGAAGGATTAAATGATTTCTCTTCTTTTTCAGGCAATTTAAAAGCCTCTTTCTCACTCACTGAGCAGGTGCAGGGGGAGTCAGAAGACCACTCAGCTTTATACAGTATTTTCTTCTATTGCAAACAGTAGGTATAGAACCTCAAGTTCCCTATCTTTTTGCTAGGTTCTTAGAAAAACAGCAAGAGACTCTGTTCCAAAAAGTTCAGCATATTCAGTGAATACCCTGAATCAGCTGCCATGGCCACAAATCTGCCAATACTACAAAATTTGAGTCCTAGCCTTAAACATGTAAAATGGAGCTGGTTGTTGCTCCAAATGGTTTGACAGGGAGACTGAAACATCACACTGCCCTCAGTGTGTTTCTTGGTCAGTACAGCTGACCATTGTCAGCCAACATTCCACACTCTTCTTTGTGATCAGAGCACAGAATAGTCTGGGAATAGNGGACTTGAACTCCTCTGCAAGAAATGGAGGCTTAGATAATACATTATGTAAATCCCTCTTTCTTCACTTACCCTCTTGTTTTCCTAACTTGCATTAAAAAAATATGTATAAACAGAGGGTAAAAATTCTCTATCACTCCCTAAAGATTACTTACCTTAAAATCCGAAGGATTAAATGATTTCTCTTCTTTTTCAGGCAATTTAAAAGCCTCTTTCTCACTCACTGAGCAGGTGCAGGGGGAGTCAGAAGACCACTCAGCTTTATACAGTATTTTCTTCTATTGCAAACAGTAGGTATAGAACCTCAAGTTCCCTATCTTTTTGCTAGGTTCTTAGAAAAACAGCAAGAGACTCTGTTCCAAAAAGTTCAGCATATTCAGTGAATACCCTGAATCAGCTGCCATGGCCACAAATCTGCCAATACTACAAAATTTGAGTCCTAGCCTTAAACATGTAAAATGGAGCTGGTTGTTGCTCCAAATGGTTTGACAGGGAGACTGAAACATCACACTGCCCTCAGTGTGTTTCTTGGTCAGTACAGCTGACCATTGTCAGCCAACATTCCACACTCTACTTTGTGATCACAGCATCAGATCACAGAATAGTCTGGGAATAGAGAGACATTAAAGATCACCTTGTTTCAACTCCTGCTACCAAGAGCAGGGACACCTTCCTCTGGGCCAGATTATTCAGACCTCCATCCAACCTGGTCTTGAACCTTTCCATGTATGGGAATCTACAACTTCTCTGGGAAACTCCTTTTGGTACCTCACCACCTTCTGAGTAAAGGTGATTAACAATTTAGATTCAAGTATGTTGGTGTTGTTTATCTACTGTTAATGAATAACAAGCACAGCTCTAGAATAAAAACTAATTTTCTCAAAAACCTGAAGTTCATCAATTCATTTTTCAGCTGAACCATTTATCCACATAAGCCATAAGCTTAAAAATAATGTATCTGTCCGTAGAACTACACATCCTAGAAATGCAATAGGACCTTCAAATGTCTTAGTGTAAGCACAAAGTAATGGAGTATTTGAAATATATGTTGTTTCCTAGTAGTTATTAAAAAATGCTCAAACTTGTAATGAAATATTTCTGGAAAAATGGGACTTTCAAGAAAGCACACAAAATTCTGGGCAGCACGAGGTTATGGTTGATGGGATTTTCACCCCGTCAACCCCCTAATTAGGGGTTTTCTGTTTTCAAAGTCCTGTACCAGGGTTTAAAAGATGAGATGGAGCCTGTGGCTCAGTCTTCAAAGGTGTTTATTCTATTTCTTATCTCAAGGTCTTACAGCAGTCACAGTGCACTGAAGAAAAAGCAGATACAGGAACACAGACAGAGGGTCCGAGGTAATTTTAAAGATTTCTAATCCAATTAACTCTTAAAGCGTACTATATTTACAGTTTTGTACCAGTAACTACTACCTATTCTAGACACGCAATTTCTACATCAAATCCATTCTACCAATGTCTCTGTGCCACTGTCACAGCAGAAAATGGAGTAGAAGAAGAAGAAGAACATGAGACACCACCCAAAATTCTTCATCTTGCTCTGATCTACTTCCATACTAAAAACCCAAAACTACAAATTTTCACCCTGTGACAAACTAAACTACTATTTCTTTTAACTCTTCATTGTTTTCAATTCTTCTATAAGTGTTGGAAGTTTTTCCCATGGACTAAGGTCGAAGACAGTGCTTTCCTGGGGTCCCAGCCAGGGTCTCAGACCCCACCCAGGGCAGTTTGAGGGGTTTTCCACATGCCCTGGACTTCAACAACGTCCTTCCTAGTAATGGCATCTCTGCCAGTCAGATCCAGGACTCTGGATCTACCGTTCTTCTGATTCAAGAGTATGCCTTGAGTTAGTTAGGTATGGTCCAACAAATAGTCAAACCACAGCAAAATTCACAAGTGCTGTGGCCAAAGATGATGTAGGGAAAAGTAGCATTTAGACAAGATGTGCACAAACATACATGTTTGAGAAATGGAGTGGGGCATGGAATGTGGCACATTCTTTGCATACTGCACAGCATCTGGGTATAAGCATGGAAAGGTCGTCAACTGAGAGGGAAGGAGTCAAGGGCAAGGTGTAGATGAGAGGGAAAGTTAGGAGCACTTTTCTCCATGCTACTATTTTCAGCACTGTTGCAACTAATTTGTGTTTAGATATGAGCAGCTGTCATCTCTGTGCCTTTTACATCTCCACAGAAGTCAATCATGAGCTGGCATATCCTTCTGCTCTCCCCAGGTCTGGCTGCTGCTGGAAAACATTGTTTCAGCCTAAGCATTGCGGTTCTTAGTATGCATGATTTTAATGTGAACACTCAGCAGTAATCTCATATCCTTTCTGTTGGACAGTTTTGCTTTGGTTCATCTAGTTTTGAATGTTGTTGAGTTTTATAGGGATGTTCTTAGTCGGGCTTTAAAATGGATAAAATGTGTCCTTTAAGACCCAAGCATATTTGAAGTTCATCAGGCCAAAATAAACACACAATGAGTTGTGAATTGTTGACATGATGCAGAAAGAAGCAATTTTAAGTCACACAGATCCCACACCAGAGTGAGACTTATCCTAGATGAGGCATAGATAACACCAGTAAAAGGAAAGAGAAGTGACTGGGCAGTGTATCAGGTATGATGAAATATCAGTGGGAGGAGAGCTTTCAGAACCTCCATGATAATCAGTTTGAGGCTGGAGGGGTTATGAAGGTCACAGATTCTTTCCAAGCTTGTTTTTACAAAGAGCAACTTGCAGTAGGAAGGAAAGCTATGAGTGGAGCTCAGCCCACCAAAGAGGCAACCAGGTGCCAGGATGCGTGAAGATGCTGCAGCAGAAGGATCTCATACAAATTGGAGCACTGACCTTGTGAATCAAACAAAGCCTGTCATGCTCAGGAGGGTGGAAAAGGGAAGATGGAGAACTCATCAAACCTCAAGCTTCTTCTCACTCCATCTCTTCCTCTAGATTATCCTTTATTCTTAGTTGCTATAACTCCTCTGCCATTATTTAACTGCCACTTCTCACCCCAAAGGACCAGGCATTCACACTGACTCCAGACAGAGCCCCTTTTCACAAAACATATTGGCAATGCTTTCAATTCACAAAACAGTTCCTTGAACTCTTCAGAATGGAGCCTGCCAGGAGGGAAGCAGGGCAGGGGTGTCTGTTCTCTGTGAGCTCAGAGTTCACAGCTTTCCAGACAGCTCAGGAAAGGCTCTGATGTTTGCCCTGCTTCTCCTCTTGGAGAGCAAAGTGATGGTTGGAAGTGTTCCTTTAAAATAAGGGGCAGGAATACAATGCAGAGGAAAGGGAAATGCTGCCATTCCCTTGGGTTGTGTGTGCACAGGTGTGGGTGTGGGTGTGTGTGGGGGTTTGTGTGTCTTCCCTTCCCTGCCCCTCCCCTTCCATCTCATTTCTTACAAAACAGGCAGGAATTGGAGAGAGATAAAAGGATGTGGCTTGTCTTTCTACCCCTCCCCTTTCTGCACTATAAATTCTTAAACAGGCCCAAGAGAGTAAATTGCTTTTTCAAGTTTTATCAACAAGAAAGCAGCCCAGAAGAGTTACAGTTCAGTGCTCAAAGATTGCGTTCATGTTTAGTATGAAGCTTCCAGACCAGAAAATAATTAAATATATATATATAAGGAGGGGTGACTCCCCCCTCCTGATGGTATAGAATTTGCATTTTGTAAATGTAACTCATTCCCTGATGCATTCCTGAGCTTCTAGTCTCGTCTGAAGTAAATTGCCTTCTGTAGTCAGGGTTATAAGACCTACCCCAACTGGGACACAGAAGAGATGTGCTGGACCATGGAGACAGCTCCACTTAGTGCAAACTATTTCACAAGAAATTTCCCAAAAATGACAATTTGGGTTTTTCAGATATGCAACATGCCACTGAAAAGCAGTTTTCAAGCCTGCTCTGTGCTATAATTCCTTACTTTAGAAATATCAGATGCTATTTCACGAGTTCTAATTTTCAATTAGTAGCAAAAAGATGAAGAAAGATGGAGAACACTGAAAAGAGGATATATACCAACATACATGTACATGTGCTAGTCTGTGACAGAAAATTAGAGAAAAGGAATTCTGATAGATGATATCAGAAAACCAAAAAAAAAGAGAACCATTTCCTTGAAAAATAAGAATGGGTATTTGCAACATTAATTTTTGTCTATTCCNTGCTGTCATATTTAGGTTGACATTACTATGCCAGTTATATATATATAATTTATATTATAAATATAAATATATGATAAATTGTATAGATTATAGATTATAGATTATATATAATAAAAATATAAGTAAATACGTAATTTTAGTAGAAACATAGAATTACAGAAATTTTTAGGTTAATGACCTTTAAGATTACTGAGTCCAACAATAAAACCACCAAGTCTGCCACTAAACCGTGTCCCTGAATGCCACCTCTGAACAACTTTTAAGTATCTCCAGGGAGAGTGATTCAACCACTTCCTAGTCAGCCTGTTCCAATGCTTGCCAACCCTTCTGGTGAAGAAATTTGCTAGNAGAAAGATGGAGAACACTGAAAAGAGGATATATACCAACATACATGTACATGTGCTAGTCTGTGACAGAAAATTAGAGAAAAGGAATTCTGATAGATGATATCAGAAAACAAAAAAAAAGAGAACCATTTCCTTGAAAAATAAGAATGGGTATTTGCAACAATTATTTTTGTCTATTCCATTCAAATCTATTAGGTTTTGAGCTATGTTGTTCTTTAAGAAGAACTGACCCTCTTTTCTGAAAGCTCAGGCGAATGAGGAAGGGTCTAATCTGGCGTTGGTTTCAAAAATGAGCCTTGGGAAGAATTCTGGTCTCCTGGTGATAAAGCCCCATTTAGGGGGTAGAACATGGCAATTTCTGGTTCCTTCCTATCAAACTGGCTTGCCTTCCCATTAAAGTAATAGAATAGAACTTAAGAAGTCAAAAGCAAAGCATATCTCATCAGTTCTTTGGAAGAAGCAATTTTTATTAAAAAAAAAAAAAAAAAGCTTGTATTACTATNTACAACTTCAGGCTGTTTCCTCCTGTCCTGTCACTCATTTCCTAGGAGAAGAGACTGACCCCCACCTGGCTACAGCTTCCTTTCAGGCAGTGGTAGAGAGTGACAAGGTCCCCCCGAGCCTTCTTTTCTCTGGGCTAAACCACCCCAGCTCCCTCAGCTACTCCTGCTGGGATTTTTGCTCCAGATCTNCCCTCAGCTTTCTGTGGAGTAAGATGGTGAGACAGCGGGGCAAGGGGTAGGCATGTTGGGGGTCAGCTCACAGCCTTGAGATGATCCTGACTATATAGTTTGTGGCTGAACTCTCTTACTTACTGGAGCACATACCCTGAAGCCAGAGGGATCTAACTTGCAGTAATGCTCCCAGGAAGTCAGGATTAATATGCTCCTGAAGCCATAGGTTTGGAATTAAACTCCGAACCTATGCTCAGAGTCCTCCAATCTGCTGGTTTAGGCTGCTGTCATATTTAGGTTGACATTACTATGCCAGTTATANACCACCTCTGTTGCCCTTCTCTGGTTATGCTTCAGCACCTCAGTGGCCTTCTCACTGTGAAGGGCCCCAGAACTGAACACGGGATTTAAGGCACTAGTGCTGACTGCGGAGGGACAATCCCTGCCCTGGTTCAGCTGGTCACATTATTTTTGACACAGGCCATGATGCCTTCTTGGCCACCTGGGCACAGGCCAGCTCATGTCCAGCTGCTGTCGACAAGCACCCCTAGGTCCTTTTCCTCCAGGCATCTTTCCAGCCAGGCTTCTGTGGAGCTCAGCCTGTGTCACTGCAGGGGGTCATTGTGACCCAACTCCCAAACCTGTGACTTCACACTGCTGCCAACAACGTGTTTATCCCAGTCGTACAGGGAAAAAGGCCCTCTGCGGTTCTTTCATTCCTGGAACTAGGAGTATAGGCACAAATCCGTAATCTCTGATGTAAAGATCATTAAATAGTAATCCCCCCTTTCAGTATAGGTGAAGCTCATTTTTATCACACTTTTGTTCACCTTAGTGGACCCATCAGAAGACTTGTCATTTTTGTCACTGACTACTTATGTCAGTGCGCTAATATTGCTATATAAGTGTTTAAAATAATAATTAGAACTGAATGAATAATGAATAAGCTGAATAATTTATTCAAATATATTGCAAAACTTGAACAACTTAGTTGATGAATATATTTAATAACTCACTCTGCCCCTATCTTTGTGAATAATATTTTTAAACTAGATGAGTAACTTGTTTTTAAAAAAAATTTAACATTTGTTATCTAAATTATCCACTTAATATTATTCAGCCAACTCTAAATAATAGTTCATTACCAGAAAGTGCATTCTTAAATGGTCACTGGAGGCCCAGATAATCATGTCTGAGCATTCTGGGAAGATTTTTTACTTATAAAATACTTATTGTGATTAAATATGATCTTTTTAAATCAGGAACTAATTTTCACTTTTAGTGGACTAAAAGACCAAGCAGTAGCAGAACGGAATAAACATGTCCCTCTTTTTCCTGAAGCCATAGCAACATGTTCATCTTTAGGTGGGATGAAAGCTACCACACACAAAGTAGTACAGGAGGACAGAAGTGTAATTATGCCTGAGTTCCTTTTTCCTTATCTCCAGTGTCAAACTAGAGAGAGAAACTCCAAAGAGCAAGCATTGAGCTCTGTAGAAGTGATCCTGAAAGAGTGTGTTGTACCTCAGGCTAGAGGGTTTGCAGTTTGTAATTGCAGAGTTAGCATCAATTCAAATCAAGAGAACTTTCCTTAGCTGGGATATGAAGAGGAAGAACTCCAAGACAGAAGTGTCAAATAAGCAACCCTTTCACCCAAGGGTACTTCCACAGTGAGAGTCAATGAACCCACATTAAGACCAAGAAAGCAGTAACTGTTCCTGCTGCCTGATAATCAGCAAAGGTCATGGGCGAGATATTTTTTTGTCTATTGATCTAGTGTACTTTCCCCAACCCTGAATGCTTTTGTTCAGCTCTGATAGATTCTCAGACCCAGGACTGAGCTTCCCCAAGGAGCCATGCAGTGTACTTGGTAGCATTCCAGCTTTTGATATTGAAGATAATATTTATTGCTCAGGGAGAAAGAGCTCATATTTTTTTAAACTCCTACCTGGACTGACTTAGTTGGGTTTAGCCTTGAAGAAGAAAAATATAGCAAAATGCCCTTAAAGGTTAAAATTGATACTACGTTTTACAGTTTTGCTGTAAAGCCTTGGGCTGAAGTACAAATTGCAGTTATAGTATCTTTAAACACAGAGTTCTTACTTGTAGCCTTTGTGGTTCTGGCTCAGATACCTCTGGACATGTGACCGTAGGGGTTTTATTCAGGTTTTCTCTCCACAATCATCTCATTAAAAAATTTATCATGTAAAGATGAAGCTCACAATCCTACTTTTCTCAATTACCTGTAAAGCCTTTTGTAAGGATAAACCCAAGGGGCCAAGCACACAGCCTCTCCTAGGACCATTGGGCACTGCCACGTGCAATGAAATTCACAGGTTGTTCTTGTTCTGAGATGGTTCTTCAGGATCCTCCAAGACAGGTTTGTTTGCTTTGGTCACCCGCTTGTGACCACTAGTACAAGTCTTTGACCTTTGAACATCTATTTGAGGGAAAGTACAAGGTGTCTTTTATAAAGTTTGAGAGCTGTGTGAAGCTGAATGTCTCAAAGCACCCAGGTCAGTACTGTGTGTGAAGATACAAGGCTGGAGTGCTGGATGACCCTCGAGCTTTGCTTTATTTTTCTTACCTACCAAGCAAGCTGCCACATTCCAGCCTATAAGAAAACATTTTTAACTGAGGAGTTGGAGTTCCACTGTGCACTCATGTCTTGCGTTAGATGGAACCTTAACGGTCAATAGATTAGTTGCCTGAACTGAAGATCATATTTTATTTAACATGCTCTATGTAAGGGCTGGAAGCCTCTTTATATATCCTCACACATACAAGGATTGTCTCTGCAGCAGCTGGGGTTGAAGGAACATTCAGTCTAGCTCGTCCTGATTAATTCAGAAGGACTTGAAGAAGGAACAATTTCTGTATCAGGCTCAGCTGGATATTTCATACAGAAAAACAAAGTGCATGGATGGAAAAGGTATAAGAAGTGTTAATAGCAATGCCTGTGCTGGATTTATATATATTTCCAGAGGGCTGAACAAGCAATTACAGATGGGACAATGTGGAATAGCCATGACTCATGTTTTGGGGAATGCTGACAAGCTTGTAGGCAAGTCCTTCCAGCACTGGTGGAATGTCCACACACCACCTGGAGTCCATGTCTCCTGCTGCAGGATACCAAGGGAACCTCACTGACTTCAGTTGCTGCAGCTTTAACCAGTGGCAGGAGAATGGCTTTCCCTGACATGCATTTCTCTATCTGTGAAACCACGCGTTAAAACATTATAACTTATCTGTTATTTGAGCACAAGAGGCAAAGAACTAACTCATTCCAGGGATCGGAAAAACTCTCAAACTTCCTCTGTGTGTGTGAGTGTGTGCATGTGCAGGGGCACATTTTTCTGTGGAAACTTTAATTGGACTCTCAGTCCCCTAAAAAGAAGTACAGCCAATGGACTTGTTTACAAAACTCAGCCACTGAATATTTAGTATTAGAAGAGTCAATTTCAAGCTGTGCACTTGCAAAATCAGGCAATGAACCATACAGACATCTGCTGTCTTGCCTCGATTTATACTGCAATGGGAAGCTCTGTAATGCAAAGTGATATTAAACTAAGCGGTGTAAAGTGGGCCTCAACCTCTAATTGGCAACCTGGAAGGCTTACAGCTCAGCTTGGCTGGACTTCCAGGAATGCAGCCTATGAACTAAACCAGTGTAATATCTCAGCTCCTTCTATAATGTTACTTCAATGTTATTTCACCTCACAAGGTAAAATAAGTAAGCAGTCCAATTTGCTGCATATATGGACATGTTTGGGAACTTACTAATCATTTAACTTGTCTGCTTTTATGATATAAAATCATGGCAGCTAGGCACATACAGTGCTGTCATCTCCAGCACCTCTGCAATAGTAAATGTTAGATCTATTGTTACAGTTGTATTACTGACCTTTCCCATAATTTCAGAGAACACCTGATACACACCAAGGTTGGAAAGATTGCCTCATAAGGTGTAGTGCTTGTTTGCTTTCTATGGTACATAATCACATTGTCAATAAATGACCAGAACTGATCCATGCTTCCTGTGTTTAACAAATCTACATTTTGCTTTTTCACCTGCGTCTCTTCTCTAGGTTGAAGAGTCCAAGTATATACTTCCCCAAGCATTTAATTTTTAGTGCAGTCAGAAAATTTGAATTTCCTGATTGTAATTTTGTTGTCTTTGAAGTTTTGTGCTCCTTGATCTTTCCTTGACTTTACATAATAACTAGTATCTCTGCATTTTTGGAGTTCATTTTTTGGTCTCTCTTACAGCACTTCAGCATTCTCAGACAATTGTTCCTTTAGGGTTTTGTTTTGGTTTGGTTGGGGGTTTTTGTTTGGTTTGGTTTTGGTTTTGGCTTTGTGCCTTTTTAATAATTCCTTCTTATTCCTAATTAAAGTATCTTATGCTTCTGCTAAGCTTGGCCTCTTATCTTTTGGTCTTTATCAAATATTTATGGAAAGGTAGTAAGTGTTTGCTGTGACCACCCACAATGGCATCTTTAAAAAACTTCAGTGCTGTTCAAAAAAAAAGGTTTTATATTGTAGCCACTTTAGCTTCTTGAAAACAAGACCCCTTATTTTTTGTGTAGTTAGGATTTTTTTTTAATTCATCAGTACAACAGCAGAACTCTCGGCTCTTGCAGGAGGAATGAGGACAATGGACATAAATACAGTATTGCCACCATTCGCAGCAGCTCTGTGACTGTAACCAATTCCTACACATTGGTGATGACTTCTCCTTCCTTTTCTTGTATTGTATTTCCGTAGAAAATTTGTCATTGTCCGAAAGTTCAGCCCACACATCACTCCTCACAGCAAAGTTTACTCAGTAAATGAGGGCAATTGTAGTCTTCTTTTATTTTTCATTTCTGCATTCCTGGATCTCCTTCAGTGTGTCAGTCTCTATCACCATCTTCATCAGGCAGTCTGTAATACAGCCTTAGTGCTGTATTTTGCCTACATGGGACTGGACTTTGATTCATAGGGTTTCTGTTACTTGCTGACAATATTTGCTTGATTGTTAATTTGGTTTGACTCGAAATTTCTTTCAGGCTATACAATGATCCATTCACCTATAGAGATAATTTTGTCTTTTCAGTATAATTTTTCAGATTAGTATTACTTTGTCCATCTGCTTCTGCTTCCGCTTCCACCAAATCTCCAATATATCTTTTATGTATTTATATTCATTTAAATCAAAATATTCCTATCTCCCTTAACTGCTACCAGTAAGGTAGATGTCTGCATAAAATTACTTTTCACTTTCTTCTATCTGTGCCATTGTGCATTTGTTTGTAACTTGGCAATTTCTAGGTTTTGTATTTTGTTTCATCTGAGGATGAAGAGTTCTTGTAATGTCAGGATGTTCTCCAAACCCTGTGCTCCTCAGCACCCTCCTGTCAGCAGCCTGCTGTGCACCATCAGCAGGTGGAACTGCCCTGGGCATGCTCTCTCTCTTCCAAACGTCTCTCTAGTCTTGATGGTTTTGATATCTCTTATGTATGTAATTTTCCAAACAGCATTACCTGTTCACTGCTGCCTGGCCCTGAGTGGATTACAAGAACTCTAAGGAGTTCCTGGTCTTTTATCTCCCTATATATCACTGGGGATGGTGGTCACCAGCTCCTCCCAAATATCTCCCAGAACTCTAGAAAAAAGCATTGTGAGATCTGATGCTTCTCAACTTACAGGCAAACCAGAAAACCACCTTTGCTGGAACCACAAGCCCATACTAATATGTTTAATAAGTAGTATCCACAACACAGAGAGGTGCCCACTCCAGTCTCATATGCAACAGTTTCTTATAATGTCACCCTCCACACAAAATTCGAAACCAAACCTACTTCCCCTTCAGGAAGAAGGTTTTTAGACCCACAGGTACACACACCATAGTAGCAATCATAGAGAAATAACAAATAGAGAAGGAAAATGGAAAAGCAACAGTGACAATAATTGTGGTCTCATAGCTGACAAGTCTGCAAGATGGCAGGATCCCTCGTGACTGAGGAAATTGTTCTTACACCAGACAAACACAAAATCAGTGCACTATGTTTAAAGAAATGGAAAGGTAGAAGCACATCCTGTCTTGCATGAAGTTCTTTCCCAGCTGTTTTTCCAGAGCTGACCAGAAAAGGGAGGCAGAGATTTTAAACTGGTGCTATTCTGTCTCTCCTCACAGCCTTTGAGGAAGGGGCCATGAAGATATCCCAGACCATTGTACTGCAGCTGGCTTCATGTGGTGGGCTGCTCAAACTGAAACAACTCCAAGGCTTTGTAAATCATGATAGAGGCCATTTTTCCCTTCCCTTCCCTTCCCTTCCCTTCCCTTCCCTTCCCTTCCCGTTCCTTTCTGTAGAAGAGCAGTCCCTTTTCACTTATTTTCTCTGAACTGAGGGGTGGGGAAATGTCATATTTGGGAATATAAAATCTGGCAAGAATGAAAAGAAAAGAGACAGGAAGCAGAGAATTATTCTGGTTTGGACAAAAACTTGCTTTAGGGGGTAAAATGGTTGTCTTGAAAAGGGTTCTGAACGGTTCTGAATTGGGAAAGTTTTCATTGGTTTTACAGTTAGGCCCCTGTTGATAGAAAGATCTCAACTGTGGGAGAAAAAATCCCATATTTGTGAGTTTTCAGAAACTAGCAGGATCCTCACTTTCGTCTCAAAAGGGTGTCTCTTTTTGATTTTACTGTCTGCGTTTCTGTCTAGTTTGTCCCTTCTTTATCATCTGCTTCTCTCTGTAACAGGGATGTACAGCCCATCATTAAGAACAAGTAAACACCATTAAAAAAGATTCTACCTCATTGTCACTGCATTATTTTGAATTGGATTATTGACTCTTGAATAATGACAGGGTTAGAGAGAAGCAGGCAGAAACTAGTTTTGAACCCCTCTGGGTAAACAGCCTGCTTAGAGCAGGAATGGGATTACTCTAACTGCATACTCTAGGTGGTAGAACCTTAGGAGCTTTTCTCAGCTGTAGCTCACACTCAGATGGCCCTGTGTTGGGCCAGTTGCTGCTGACCAGCCAATTCTCCTCAAGTGCCATAAGGAACATGGCATCACAGCACTACCAATTAAAGGAAGGGGCTCCACAGCATCTGTAAGAACATGGTGAGAACTGAAACACTAGTCCTTGTTCTGTGACAGATAAAGGATCTCACAACAATTCAGAGTGCAGCTTATTTGTGACTTCTTGAGACCATAAAATGGCTGCCTTACAAAGGAACAGAGACATGGGACACTTTCAGCAATGCTGGGAAAATGTTGTTGTGTGAGTGGGGCATTAAAATCACTTTAGTCAGGTAGATCCTGTGGTTCCAGGAGGTAGGGGGAAATACTTTCTCCAAGCTCTGATCTAAGGAGAAGATTCTGTAGTGTTCCCTTGAAGGAAACATGACAGAATATATGCTCAGGGTGTATATTTTTCACACCTTGTGTGAGAGGGAAGATGAGGACTCTATTAGACACTGCTACCAGGTTGTCCCAGGAGAGGTAACATGAGGAAGAGTGTGAAGAAATTAATCAACTTTAATTAAAAGGAAAGAAAATAAAAAGTAAGTAAATCGAAAATTTGCTGGTAAAGTGGCCCCCTGTGAATTTTTCAAAGAACGAAGTCGACATATGAGGTCTTTTCTCACAGCTCATCTGACCTTGGGCTCAGGATATCATGGGACTTGTTCAAATAGCCATTTCCCAGCCCCTTTTGAATCAGTCTGCTTTCAGTTTTGTGTGTAGAAGTTTTCTCTTCTTTTTGTATCAAGAGGCACTATGACATCTTCTAAAAATCTGTAACATTTTTTAGCACAGATAAGAAGGGGGTCTCCATTTCTTGAGAAATTATGTGCTCCTGCTATTTATTCCCTACTTAATCCTCCAAGTATGGCATCAGTCATCTCCATGCAACTCACTGACAATTCCTAGGCACAGGATTACCAATGAGACAGACTCCAGTGGGGAATACACAGCAGGAGCAGATGCATGCTAGAGGAAGAGAGAGAGGGAAGCCTGTTTTCATGCAAACACGAACTCATAATGAAGTGGGTATTGGAAGAGAAAAAGTAGAAGCAGCAAATATGCAAAATATAGAAAATGTACCTGATAGCCTGAAAAAAGGAATTGCCAGGGATCCTGGCAATTAAAGTTCCATTAATTTAAATTCTATCCTTGGGGTGAAATGAAACAAATATGAGAGCAGGGGGAGGAAAGAGAATCACTAAACAGCTGGAGATAAAATTTTAGTAATGTAATTTCAGTAACATGACAATGGGTCCTCAGCCCAGCTGGATCCTCTAGGCACCACTAAAGTACAAATAATAAAAGAATAAATCTTCACAAACAGATATAAAAGGGTTTAAAATAATTAAAGTAGTAGTGCCTACTGGAAATTCAGTTGCTACACTACAGTTTGGTTTTCCATAAAGTATTTGATATCGCATCTCCCATGAATGTACTTGAATAATTAATTGAGATTGGCTTCAGTAGGAGTACTGCCATGGGGTCTACAAATTGGTGAAAAGAACATTAGCAAATTGTAATGATAAATGGCAATGTTTGAATTTGGGGGAGGCAGCTACTGGGGTGCCACAGGGATTGGTGTTATGTCCTACCTCATTTATCACCTTCATTAATTGGTCTGGAAGAAAAACAAACAGCACATTAATGAAATTCACATTCAATGCTGAACTGAGAGGGAGTATTAAATCCTTGTAGGAATGAATAAAAAGCAAAAGCAAAAACATTCAGAAAAAAAGTAAGGTGTGAGGACAGAGAATTTTTTTCCCTTTAAGAAAGTTATACAAGTGCTAGGTCTTGCTTAGAATATTTAGGGAAAAATGTTGACCAAAACCTGATTTTTTTAAGAAGCCAGGTATTCTAAAATGTGCGAGAACATGTCCCCTGGAAACCCAGTCTTAATTACAGATCTCAGGTGATGAATTCTAATTGTATGTTAAATATTTGAAAAAAAAAACCCCAACAACTGAAAAAGACCCCAAATTTACCCAGGAGAATTGGTTTATTGACTAACTACAGTACTGAGTGATCAGTCATTAGGCAAAGTATTTTATTACCAGGTTGTGGCAACTGTTTTGTTCTGGCGCTTTTTCTTCTCTCTCCTCTTTATGTGTGTTCAAACCTTAGCAAACCTGAAGGCTCTTTTTTTAGATTTTTCCTTTCTTTTGTTTGGTTGTCTTTTTGCCTATTTCTTATTCTTTTTTCCTGATATGATCTGCAATCACTCACCAAGAATTAACTTATTGGACGGACCAATTACTTGATAGATTGCAATGCTTCCAGAAGCCAAATACATCTATTGCTCAAGAGCCCTAAAAGAAAACTTCTTGCAAAATAGTGGTAAAAGTATAACAAGGCATTTTTGTATTTTCCTTTTCATTGTTCTTAGTATAATATCAAGTAGATTTTGATGCTAAACTTAGCACATGCATGGGTTTTCAGGCCTTGGTAATTGGATGTCTTCATTTAAGTATGATTCTCAGATTTATTTCTTACTAGATTAAGTCATAAATGTAAATCAGAAAATATTTCTTAATGTGGTGTACTGCTTGATTAAGTCATAAATGTAAATCAGAAAATATTTCTCAATGTGGTGTACTGCTTTAAAAAAGCCAAAATGGTTTTCATTTCCTGCAGAGACTTTGCATCATTGGCTGTTCAGGAGTCCAGTGGTGTTGCCACTAAAAGATTGACCAAAGCAGAGAAGAAACAGCCCATATTCAGCATTATGTCATCAGTATCTTCCCAGAAATAGGAAGCATGTTCTCCTTGAGGGGTATAGAACTGGTTTTTAGAGGGAATCATGGTATAACACATCCAGAGAAACTTTCCATCAGTTTGACAGCTCTTCAGCACTGAAACCTCCTCTTCCTTGGCCCAGGGAAGTTTTGTATTGAAAGGTAGTATAATCACAGAATCATCATGGTTGGAAGAGACCTTAAAATCATCCAGTTCAACCACAATCCCAGCACAACCATAATCACCTCTAAACCATACCCTCAAATGCCACGTCCAAATGCTCCAGATCCTCCAGCAGCTTCACTGCCCTTCTCTGGACACTCTTCAGCACTTCTTCGTTGTGAGCAGCCCAAAACTGATTCAAGGTGCAGCCTCACCAGTGCTGAGTACAGGGGAATAATCACAGCCCTGCTCCTGCTGGCCACTCTGTCACTGATCCAGGTCAGGATGTCATTGGACTTCTTGGCCACCTGGGCACACCTGGCTCATGTTCAGCCACTTTCAACCAGCACGTCCTTTCTGCTGAGCAGCTCTCAAGCCATGGGGGCATGATAGGCAATCTTAAGACACTCTGCAGCAGAGCTGATGAACAAAGAATCTTCTCTACATGGCTGCAAATGTAGCTGGCATGTCCTGTACTGCTCTGAGCACCACATCACTGGAAAGATACTGAAAAGCTGGCGGGGCTTCAGAGAAGAGGCGTAATTATTATTGGGTAGTGGAAAGGCTTGCTTGATATGAAAAGATTAAAAGAACAAACTATGTACATCTTGGCAAAGTAATGATAATCATCTCCAAATAAATTCCAGGAAAATCCCAAGAGGAGGAGACTTTGTGCAGGCTAAGTACAACAGGGCATTGCATAAAAGGATGACCTTCAGAGAAGAAAGGTTTGTGAAGTTTGAATGTTAAGAAAAACTTCTTCCTTTCTAATAATATGTGTGAGATCTCTGGAGAAACATTCCTCCAGAAGTGCTTAGACTATACTGGTCCCAGCACAAGAGAGGAGTTCAGCAGCCATTCCACATGGATCAAAAGAGAGAACACTCTCCTGAAGTCAAATGGCCTCTTTCTAAAGCCAGAGACCCTAAATGGCTAGCTGATAGTTTTTGTGAGAGAGGCATCCTCTTGTCTTTGAAGCTGCCATGGCATGTGTTGTTCAGTAAATATCACTGGTGCTGCATGTACTGCCAGCCAGCTCACTGCTTCAGCAGGGTGCCGTACTCAAGACAAAGGTCATCTGTGAGATATATTCAGTGGATTTCTTTATTAAGAGTTGAGATACATGAACATGTAATAAAGAACAAAGGAAATGGAGGTGGCATTGCCCAGTATATTACGGTAAAACTATTGAATTACTTGCCAAAAGGAGACTTTGATTGAAATATTGCAGCAAGGATGTTTGAAAAGTATCTGCTGGCTCACAGCCATTAATCAGTGCTGGATTAGTAGTCATGTACAGTAAACTGCTGCCTACCAAAGATGTTGATTTGTCAGGAAGGGCCAAGAGAGGTGGGCTTTCTTTTCATTTATACAGAGCACTTCAGATCTGGCTACACATAGGATTGCAAGGTTTCACCCATTGTGTGGTGCTTATCTCTGCAGGATATGCTTATCTCTGCAGGAGAAGAACTTGAAGAGCAGAAAATAGCTTTTCAATAAAAAAACCTAGGATATATTAAATAAGACATTACTCATTGGGTCATATGTCCATTTCTTTAGGTGCAATAGCAGTAACAGCAAAATCTCTAAGCTGCTCTGCAGTAACTCTCCTAGTTATACTTTTACCCCATGATAGATGTGAGGTAATCTACTTAGTGGTGGCCTTACAGGGGAATGTAGGCACTGTAGCCAACTCTACTAGATCCCGGCACAGATGAACTCTGCAGCCTGAGAATCCCAGTTTCCCTCTGTGCCTGAGCTCTCTCAGATTACCTTGCATTTATTCAGGGATGTAGCAGAGGCTACTGGTTACGTCTCTGCCGCTTAGTCTAAGTGTCCATAATCCAGCTAAACAACATATTTTCCCAGAGGAGCTAAATATTTCCATTATTATTTGTTCCTTTACTTACCTGAATACTGACTCCCTGTTTCTATTTCTTCATCTCCCCTAGGCCAACAGAATAACTGTAGTGTTAGCAATTATTTATGGGAGAGTTGCTGATGCATATGACAAGAAATAGTGCTAATGGTGATGTCTGTTAGCCTGTAAAACAGCTTCCCCAAGTAAACTGGTGGAAGTCACACCACGTGGATGTTTTAAAACCATCCTGGACAAAGCACTGTAAAATATACTGCAGGGAACAATCTTGGAATGGCAAGATTAATAATGGATTACTCTCTCATTCAGCATAGAAAAAAGCTATGTGAGAGTATTGAGAATACTCTAGAGAGGTGCTAGTTTGGCTTATCCTTTCAGGGGTCTATAAGGGCAGTGCTCCTGTGCAAACATCAGGTTAGATTTGTCTTTGAGGAGGCAGAGAGGTAGAAGAAAAGGGGAAACAGCAAATATGAAAGCATGGCATGTTGCATATATTGCCATGACCACCCTTTTTTAAGGACATTCCCCTTCACTAGCCCCTGTGCTAGTCATCACTCTCACACTGCAAACCTTTCCCCTAACTGAAACATTTCTTGACTCTGATCACCTTCACATCCACCTGCAACAGTCCTGAAAATCCTGTGCTTTTCATCTTTTATGTCCACTTCCCTGTATGTCATAGCTGGAGTCACTAGTGAGCCAATAGCTGGCTACTGAGAAAAGGCTGATGTGCTCAACCTCCAGTAAACCACCCTGATGGTTTTGTACAGATTTGGCCAAAAATACACACCATGAAGAGGTTAATAGTTCATCGACTCACACCGCAGTGCAAAGAGCACACTTTAAACTAAGGAGCAGAGAACATAAAAGTGATTAGTCTCCACTAACCTGACAGGGAATGAGAGATTTGATAAGTGATGCTACTTTTCCACTCCCTGTTATATAACACACCTTTAAATCAGGTTAAGGCTCACCAGACAGGAGCAGTCATTGGAAAACATGTTTGGCTAGGCAGTGTCCTGCACTAAAATATCTTTCTGAGCCAAAAGTGGGAGGTTCATTTTATTTCTATGAGAAGAGGCTGAAGGAGCTGGACTTTTCAGCCAGGAGAGGCAAGGCTGAGAGGATCTAGCTCACCTCCACTGCAACTACTACTGCAGTGATACTGTCCACTGGCTACCAAACTGGCTGGATAGCCAAGCCCAAAGAATGGAGGTGAGTGGAGTTGAATCCAGTTGATAGCCAGTCACTAGTGGTATTCTCCAGCATTCAGTATTGGGTTTAACACCTTCATTAGTAATTTAGACTGGATATTAGGAAAAATGTCTTCAGCAAAAGGATTGTCAAGACTTCCCAGGGAAGTAGTGGAGTCACCATCCCTGGAGGTATTTAAAAGAAATGTAGATGTGACACTTAGGAAGATGTTTTTAGCGGTGGACTTGACAATGCTGGCTTAACAGTTTGATTTGCTGATCTTACAGGTTTTTTACAATCTAAATGATTTATAGTTCTATGATACTAAAGAGTGTGCATGGTAAAAGGACGAGGTAAAAGTCACCATTTGCAACAATGGAAATTTCAATTTAAGATAAGGAAAGATTTTTACCATTGGTGTGGTAAAAGCAACACAAGAGTGGCCCAGAGAATTTATGCAATCTGGGAGATTTTCAGTGCTCTGGTAGATAAGATCCTGAGCAACCTCATCCAATTTGGTAGTTGGCATTCCAGAAGCAAACCTTCTGACATAAATTGTACTATTATTTTCTGATTTTGCATTTTAAGATGTGGCTGGCTGCTTTGGTGTTCAGATAAAAGCTCCAAAACCCTTTGAAAGTGTGGGTCAGGCACAGCAAACAGTATCACTTGGGAAATTCTGGCTTGCAATCTCTTGTGTGCCTCAGTTCTTCACTTGTTGCACCATACACAAAACTCAATGCTGTTGTGCTCCCCAAGTACTTGGGAGGAAGGAATTAAATACAAATGCCTTCAATACAAGTGAAATCGTGCACACATACACTCTTCAGAAAATTTAAAGCAGAATTTATTATTCTATTATTTTTATTCTATTCCTTATTATATAAATTATATAAAAATATAAATTATCATATTTACTATATAATTTACTTATTATTCTATTACTTGTCTTGATGACTTTTTGCCTGTCAAAATGGCTCTTGTTGATTCCACTGTGTCCCTGAAGACAGAAAACTAAGTTAACAAACGCCTGCCAGGCAGGCAGCACTAACACTGTTATTTGCATCTTCTCAGTAGAAAACCAGAATTTGTTGTCAAATCTGAAATTTCTCATGGCAAAATTTCAGTTATGCAAAAACTGGTTTTAGGCAGGACAGTCCTAAGATAGCTCTTAATAAAAACATATCCTGTTCCTTTTTTCTTTCTCATCCACTTAGCCTTTAAATGATTACAGCTCTTGTCATAAACTTACCAGACAATGTAATATAATATAGCTCCTGTCAAGGCCAGGGCATTTAGGTTTTTCCTTTTATAGTATTATTTTAAAATAATGGCTCAAATGTTCAGTTAAAGCCAAGTGGAAGCTGCTGCTTATTTCAGCTGCAGCCAGAGTTTGCTCTGAGAGTTAAGGAAAACTATTTAAAACTGTCATTTGTAAAATGAGAATACTCTTTTCTATCCATAAGGAGAAGTAACTTCTTAGCCTGGATGGTCTGAGTTAGGTGCAGCTTGCAGCCCTGGCAGCTTCTTCCCTCCTCCTTCTCCTGCCCTCATTTAATGGGAAGGCATCATTCAGCTAGGAAAGATAATGTAGACAGGCAGGTAAGGTCAGATTATAAGAATTTATTTTGCTGATATTGCTGCTGCAACCCAACAGCTTGTTGCTTGAAGGTCCTAGCCTCTGCTCTGTGGGCTTATTTAAATCTTGCTGAAAAAATTCCTCCACTCTCTCAGCTCCCGTGAAACCCAGCTGCTCTTTTCCTGCATCTTGGTCTCTGCTGCTTCATTTGTGATGTTGATACAGCTGACAGTTACTTTCTTGCCTGCTGGAAAAGGACTAAGACAATGGTCTCCCTCCTGCCACCATGCTCAGGAGTAGCAATATGAATGACAATTTTTCCCCCGCTATGAGATAACTCAGACTGGCCAAATCTGATTTAGTTTCCAAGAATCCATCTCAGCAATGAGCTCCTGTAGACCCCAAGAAAGCTGTTGATGTTCAGCTGGTGATACTCAGTCTTTGTAAACTCAACCTCGCTTCTCACCTTGCTAGAGTAAAGCATGGAAAGGCTCCCTATGTTTAGAGGGAGGTGGTTAGGGAGGTAGATGTGGGTGTGCTCTCCTTCCAAAGCCATTCTGCAAAGACCTTGTGTGTTTGTATTTCCTGCCCAAATCTGCTTCCTACAGGAGCACTGAATCAGCCACAGGATGGGAATGGGTCCTGGCACAGCCCTCTTAGACCCACAAACAGACTAAAAGGCTTCACCCGCAAGGTGGGCATAGCTGGCTGAATGACAGAGCTATCTGAGAGTTCAGAGACAAACCTGAGACTCCAGCTGAAATGCATTTAATGGCTGGAGTTCAGCTTCTATTAGGCAAGAATCCACATTGTAAAGTCAACCAACTTTGCACCTGTTTCGTCCCTAGCATCTCTTGCCTAAGAAAGGCCCACCAATATGGTAAAAGGCATTAGAAAAATAGTAATAAATCCTATTCAAAGAACACTTTGATTAAAGATCTTTCTCATTTTTGTTCCTTTTTTTCTTTATTTCTCATTCTTTTCCTGTTCCCTCTATTGTCTGATTATTCTAAACAACTGTGTCTGATGGCCTTGGGCAATTGATTGTGGTCCTAAAAGTGTCCACGAGGCTGGAGGGTAGGAGCATATATAAGTATCAGATAATATGTGAGTCTTACATACCCTGGTGCTGTCTCACAGTAAAGAGAGCATCTAAAATTATTAAGTACAGATCGTTCTGGTCTGTGTTTCCCTTTCCAAATTGCTGACTTTGCTGTGCCTCCTAGAGTCACTTCAAGATATTCTCACCTGCTCCTGACAGTCCTCTCTCCTGACTTTCATCTCCCTGCTCCCACCCCTCCAGCAGCCCCTGTGTGGGACTTGGATGATCTGCATTAAAGGCCCTGCTTGATGGTAATTTTTTTGTATACCATTGTTTGGGGGTTTTGTGCCACAGCCACCAGTGTGTCAGTTTGCCATCTGTACAGAGAGGGAGTAACTCTGCTTGCTCTGTGTTCCTGTGTGTGATTCCTAGTACAAGGTCTGAGCTGAGCTCACCTGGCTAAGCCCAGAAATAGATCACCCTCCACACCTTCCAGCAGGCTCCCATCTCACTGTGCCCCCTCTGTGGGGATGTGCCCTGAGTGACTGGTCATCATGCTGACACAAACAACCCCAGCCCCTGAGGGGCTTTATGCGACATACCACACAGGTGCTGTACAGCGCAGCACAGCTTTTCTTTTTCCTTAATGTGGAGGTGTCTCCCTTGCCCCTGTATCCAACTCTTGCCCTCCTTCAGAAGCCTGCTCTCTGATCAAGGGAGCTTTGTGTCATGTTTCACTGATGACCAGTTGAGGCACTCAGGCTGGGATCACTGAAGAGAAAACCCTCCATTTGTTCTAAAGGCATCTCTCCAAATATTGTCACAAGCTGTCAGACAAGCTTGGCAGAAAGAGCCCTTCATTTTGTGTTATAAACAGAAAAAAATTGTACATGATCTAAGCTCCTAACCATGCTTATATCTGTTTGTTCTGATATTTCTAAAAAAGATGTTAGATTATTTTTCCTCTCTCTATCTTCCTGTCTGCCTATTTTTAATTATATCAGAATTAGGTGATTGCTGCTATGGATTATGTTTACTTGAAGAATATGCACAGTGATTACTGTATTTTCATACCTTAGCATAAGCCTTTTGTCTTAGTAAAACATTATAGTTTTGAAATCCAATGTTCCAAAGGCAAAATACCCTGAAAAATAATATGTCTGCAACAGCAACTTATCTGCACCTGGACATCCTCTATATTTGAAGGTAATGAATTAATAAAAGCCTTAAGATGACACCTTATGTGTAACAAATTAATCTGGAATAGAAAACAGTTAATGTGTTCAAACTACTGCGGTTAAAATTTTGAACTTATTTTTTGTCTGATATTTGAACAATTCCATATCACAGCCTGAAGGTTTGATTATTGACACAAACAGAAAGAACTAGCCCTGGCTGTCAGTGAAGCTGTGGTCAGTTGACCCTGGCTGGACACGAGGTGCCCACCAAGGCTGTCCTGTCATTCACCTTCTCAGCTGGGCAGGCAAGAGAAAATATAGTGAAAGGCTTGGGGTTTGAGATAAGGACTGGGAGACCTCACTCACCAGTTACCATTACAGGTAAACCAGACCAAACTTGGGAAAATTCATTTATTACCAGTCAAAATCAGAGTAGGCTAATGGGAAATAAAACCAACTTAAAACACTTCCGCCTCAAACCAACTTCTTCTTGGTCTCAACTTCATTCCCTATGTTCTCTATCCCCTCCTCCTCAGCCACACAGGGAGTTAGGGCATGGCATCTGTTGTCAGTTCATCACACACAGTCTCTGTCATTCCTTCCTCCTCAGGGGAAGACTCCTCACACTCTTCCCCTGCTCCAGCGTGCAGCCCTCCCACCAGAGAGAGTCCTCCATGAACTCCTCCAACAGGGGTCCCTCCCATGGACTACGGTTCTTAAACTGCTCCAGTGCAGGTCCCTTCCATGGAGTCAGTCCTTCAGGAACAGTAGAAAAAGTTCGTGTAGAAAGCCAGGAGGCTTGAAGCAGAACTACAGTTGAATGTGGAAGCCCCTGCTTCTCCCTGGGAAGAAACCCAGAGCTCAAACCCACTCCAAGTATGGCAGGCAGCCCCACACTCCTTGCTGAATCTTTGAGGCACCGAGAAGGATGCCCTTGCTGCAGCAATTTCTTGACTGCTGGTAGGGCAGCAGCTCCTGAGTCAGCTCTGCCCCAAATCAACAACAGCTCAGAAGAAACCAGAGCCCAGCCTGCAGCAGCTAACAGGGGATATCTGAGTATCTGCAAGAGTTCAAAGTCCAAAGGATTGTTAGATGTGTTGGCTTCTTTTTTTTTTTTTTTTTTTTTTTTTTTGAACAAAACAAAACATGATAACATACTGTTTACTATAAAAATACTAAAATTAAAAGTTCTGGCACCGTTGGTAACCCACTATGAACACTGCTGAAAAGTGAATTTTGTTCTACTTCCTGTTTGTTAAGAAAGGTACCACAAAAGTGGACAGGAGAGTCACAAGATGCAATTCAATGGCTAGGAGTGGAGAAAGAATGAAAGAGGCTGCTGCCTTTCAGGGAAAGACTTAAGGAGCTCAATCTGTTTCAGTTAATCAAAAATAAGACTGAGAAGCGGTGTGGCTACAGGGTATAATTACCCACATGGGGAGAAAATACTGCCTACAAAAGGGATATTTAATCTTGCAGAGAGAGACATAAAGAGAAACTAATTACCAGAAGGTGAAGCCCAGCAAATCTAACATAGTAACGGGGCACAACTTCTTAGGAGCACAGATGATTAATCACTGGAACAAAATACCCAGGGAAACAGTGGGTTCTTCATCTCAGTGGTCAGGTTGAATGCTGGTCTGTAAGACCTGCTTTCAGCATGAGATGCCAGACTCCCTAAGGACACTGCTAGTGGAAACCTTTGGCCTGTTTGCACCAGACCAGCACTTCTTTCACCTCACATTCACTTTACCTCAGGATGTCCCCTGCACAAAGGCCTTCAATTCTGCACCAATAAATGGTACTTTCTCATCTTAACTTTTTCACTTTTTCTGCTGCTTCTTCCATGGCCAGTTCTGGGAATAATTCTTGGATACCCAGGCTTTTGTTGGTCTTATTACCATGCTCTCCTCAGCCTGGACATCTGCCCTAAATTTCCCACACCATACTGTGACATCATTCCACTTTTCTCCTTACAGCCCGCTCTGTTGCTTTGCATGCATCCCTACAAAAGCTGTATGTGTTACCAAACAGCTGAAGGAACCAGGGCAAGGTGCCCCAGGACAAAATCTGTCACTCTGTGCTCTCATTTGCCACCTCAGACCATCCTGCCTACAGTGACATCCCTCTGAGGGACAGGCAGATTCAGAAAGGACTTCCCAGGCTGATTTCTCCTTGTGCTACCACACACTTAGCAGCCTCTGGTCTTTGGAAAGTGTCTGCTCTGCCTCCCCCTTCCTACCCCAGCTGATCGACCCAAGGCATGGGAGTCCGATCGACCCAAGGCATGGGAGTCCGGCTTGCCACCAACCCACCCCCATTGATTCTCTGGCAATATATTCCCTGCCATAGCTGGAGTGTTTGTAACATGGCAAGTCCCTGCCACTCTGCAGACAGAAGGTTCCAGTCTTGAAAATCTTGATACAGTTTTGTGATGAAGTGGCCCATCTGCTGGCATTTCTGGGCCAAACAGGCTTTTGAGGGATGCTCCCTTGGTGAAGCTCATTTGTCAAGAGTGGTGCAAAGATCCAGTCCCACCAGAATCCTGACTAAACTACTCTTCTGTTTCATCTTGCAAGGCAACTTTATCTCTCCCTTCCAGGAGTGGACATGGCTAATGCAATCTTTGCATTTATCAGCATTGGGATGGATTATTAGAAGAAACCAAACCTGGGCTTTAGTTTAAGGTTGTCACTCAATTTTGGCCAGGACAAAAAGCTGTCTTCTGTTTGGCTTAAGACTTAGAAGACATGCAGAGCTTCTGTCCTAGTCCCTTCTCTAGCTCCTCAATAGTGTCTGGCATCAATTCAAAGTCTCATTTCTCGAAGAAGCTGAAAGATTGAATCCGTTCTCTCAGAAGGACCAATTTCAATATGTGGCCCTGGTGGACAGCTCCTCTGAGCCAATGCCTCTGAGAATGGGTAACAAAAGAGCTCTGATGGAAGGGAAGTAAATCTATGTGGAAATTGTTTAACTGGGGATCAAGTGCACTCCCAAGCCTGGGGGGTCTCTAAGGGATGTAACTCAGCTTTCCTTGGAGGCAACTTTATTGTCACCATTGTCACTAACAATAGGAAAGCCTTTATTCCCCACTCATGCCTTCATTCCCTCCAAAGACAACAGCCTTTCATGAAGAGTGCTGGCCCCAAAAGGGAAACTGCAGGAGGACCCCTGAACCCTGTGTGGGAATTAATGACTCTTCTGCACATGAAAATTGCTTGGAGGTTACAGTAATGGATGCAATATAAAACTCTACATATAAGCAGGAGAACTTGACCCAGAGTTTCTAGGTCAGCTGTCAAAGCAATAAACCTAATTTCTTGCACTCTGGAAATGAGTGCTGAATAAGGGATTTGCACACATGAGGGCTGCAGCTTGTAGAAGATAAAGTCTAACTTGCCCAACTTCAACTTAATTCTAACCTCAAATGCTGTTCCAGAGCTCACTCCAAAAGCACTGTCACCAAACCTGCATTATTACCATTGCCTCAGGAAGAGCTGTGTAAGATATTGCAAATGAAGTGTTTAGGTGGAAGCCTGGGATTCTCCTGTGGCTTTCCGATCATCAAGATTCCTGAGCTTACTTTTTTTTTTCCCTCTAGAGCTGGAAGGACTAGGGCAAGTCATGAAGGGGCAATAACTCAATACAATAAAAATACATGCATGTGTATATATATTTATAAAGAGATAGCAAGAAAAAGAGAGTTAAGAAACTGCAAATCCATGAGCCAATTAAAATTGACTTCCCACCTTCCACCTTTTCCATTTATAGTGCAAAATAGACCTTACGCTCCAATTCCAAAGTAATCATTGCAGTAATTCCCTCTAGAAGAGAATCGCTAATTATTGCTTCCATTCTCACCTCAAATAGAAAATATCAAACTGCAAACATAGAAGAACTGGCGTTGAAAAAAGGTATCCCTATTTTTACCAGAATGGCATACCTGGAATGTATATTGTCTTGTAAAAACTTAATTGTGTATTTTCCACTGAATTTTCAGTAGGAACAAAGTCTAGTATTTCCAGAGCCTTTGTAGGTGATACTTATCTCTCCACAGTTGCATGGTGTGGAGTAAGGCCACAACCCAAACATTTTATCATACAATTACTGCATGTTGATTCACAGCAAGGGGAGGCTGTGGTGATGAAAAACTGAGAGAGACCCAAAAAGACCCATCTTTGTAACAGGTGTAACATCACTGGTGATAGCAGCAGCCAAATATTGGTGATAATCTACTGGAAGTTACTAGAAATCAAGTATCAGAAGATATAAAATTACATTAGGATCATGCTTGCAGATGCATTCAGGATAACACGATGATGTGTGCCATGCTAACAGCACTAGTCAATTAACAAACCTTCCAGGCCAAACTAGAACTGAAAAAAGAGATGCTAATCCAGTTTCTGAAGTGCAGCAGTGCACAAAGCGTGGGCTCACTCCATATGTTCTCTCCCTCCTTGCAGAGTAAACCTCCATGCTGCTTCTGCATGTTTAATGACAGTTTTCTACAACTCGCTTAGCCTAGGAAATATTGGAGGAGCTATAAGTGATTAAATTCAACTGGAGCGAGGCCAGCTCATCTCTCCATTCTTCAAAATTGGTGGAAAATGTTCACCAGTAAGAGGTGAGGGTATTAAGTTCTCCAGCACTAAAGAAAGCAGCCACCCTGCCTAAAGTTTGCCCCAAAGAGGCTGTCTTGCATGTCCTGCATGCCTCAGCCGCTGCCAGTCTACACTGTAGAAAGATGAGCCAAACCCTCATCTTTCTACAGTGAGATTCAATGTTTTACACAGTAAATAAATAACCTGAGGCTATGAGTCATGAGGCTATTGTTCCTTCCAAGCTTTCTGTTCTAATCCAGAGCAGAAACTTTCTAATGATGCCATCAGCTGCAAGAAAGGAAGCTTGAGTTATCATAGGCCCTGGATAAAATAGTATGTGTGCAGTACGCTATTGCCTGTTTGTTCAGATAAGCATGTGTTTGTTAACAGTGAGCCCTCTGACTGCCTGTAATAAGGCAAAATCAGTTTGATACCTGCCCCCACTACCAGATGAGAGCCAATGGGCTGTAATGCAACCACTCTTTTCCTTCCACTTACACACTAAGAGATCGATCACAAATGGCCCTTCACAAATCATGAAAAATGAGCCTTATTTGTGCCCAGCACAGTCCTATCATGCATTTACTCCATCTCCACAGACCCCCACCCATTTCCCTCCCTCCCTTCCTAGAAGACACTATTTGAGTCAGGAATGTGACGGCTCACACATTCCCAGCTCTGCCATATGGTTGTACAGGCCAGAACCCAGAGATCATAGCAGCTGTAGCACAGAACCTTGAGGCTTGTATACTCAGACCGGCATCCAAAATCTGTGCTAAGGGCCCACAAACACCATGGTGCCTGGAAGGAGGGGGTTGGTGTGTCAGAGCAGCCTGAATATGACACTGAGCAATTTAGTGAGCATGTGGATGTGCCTGCCGGCTTTGGCACCTGCTGTGTCCTGTCTTTCAGGGTTCTCTCCAGCATTAAAGGGAGATGTTCCCATTCCTACTTTCCAAGGATGGAGAGTAGAAGTTCGTCCCTATCTGGTGATGGGTTTAGGGCATTCTCTTCCTAGTGGGAAACCAAGTTTGCCTCTTTGCCTAGTAAAGACGGACTCATATATCTTTTTAAACACTTGAGTTCTTTAACAACCTGCCCATTTTTTAGGCTTTCCCAACCCTTATCCAAGGGTCAGACAGTAAGGAAGTACTTTTGTTCTGTTGCTCTCCACTCCATTGATTGGAGCATTTGCCTCAGCAGGCAGAATGTCTGGGTTTGGCATTTTACCCTAAACAGTTATTGAAATGTTAGGTAACAATTTCCCAAGGCTGAGCTTATTAGCTTGGTCACATGAATATGATTTGAATTCTCACCTTGCAATGTGCTGCTGCATTGCGGAGATACCCAGATGGCAAATGGCTGGTTCTGATCCCTCTAGGTGAGTCCATCATTATGGGAAGTGCCACAGAAGAGTAGAGAATAGAGCATGTATGGAAATCCCAAGTGAGTGGCAGCTAGACTATCCCATACGTGCTTCTAGAGCTCATACAAAAAATGAGCATGGATGTTACTTATAAGATCTTCAACTCTGCTCTGCTAAGCAAATCCTTGTTTACTACTGTATTGGTCTGGCATGAATGGTAAAAACCAATTAGTGATCTGCTTTAAAACTGACAGCCAGGTTGGCCAATTGGATACAAGTGTACACCCCTGGGACACACAGCTTAAATACAGGTGAATTTCGGGAAACTTCCTCTTTTGCTGCGGGCTAGCCATGAGGTAACATCGAGAGGGGGAGCAGCAGGACCCGGCTTTGGCCCCACTGTCCCCAGGGCCGAGCCGGGGTGGCAGGCTGGGGCTGGCCCTGGCTGAAGGCGAGTCAGGCCCTGAGCCCAGCAGACGCCAGAAGAGCCACGGCTGCTGACATCCAGCCGATCCTATGGCCTGCACCATGCCGCCAGGTGGGCCAAGGGAGATGGCCCCCCAGCCCCCGGGTCCCCGGAGAGCAGCACCGAGCCCAGGCTGGGCCAAACCCACGCCATAAGGTGGAGGGGAGAGAAGATCCAGGCCACCATTTCTGAGCTTTTCTACACCTCGAGGATTTGAGGCTTCCAGAGATGCCACGGCTGAGACCACGTGGCCGTCCACAGGCCCAGGCAGGAAAATATGAACACTTTCCCAACACTGATTGAGACTTTTTTTAAACTCTACCCCTTCTCAAAGAGAGAGGAAAGGCCAAACTGGAGGTATGCAAAGGGATAATATGAAGATATCAAAGTCAGTAAAGGAAGAGTGACTTCTTAAGTGGAAGAGATGACAAATTGCCTTAGTTCTAGGCTATAAATCTCCTTAATTTATGGTAATGGACTGTAATGTTCCTTTAAATCGTGGACTAAGAATAGGGAGATGATTTTGTGGATTTAAGCAAAGGTGTCTGATTTTGCTGAGTGGATATTGAATTAGAAACTGTTATCTAGTGATCCCAGGAGACGTTTGAAGCCTCATCACCAGTGAAGAATGAGAAGTCCTTTGTTGTGGAGCTGTGCATCTTTAAAAGGTGAAACCCCATGTGTAAGTCCATGGCCCATATGTAGTCATGGGAAAGACTGCATTTGGGAAGCTCACAAATGCAGATTCTTGGGTGGGCTGCTTTTGTGGGAGCTGGAAGCCACAAACAGACTGTGTCTCTTGTGGGAAGTTACCAGAAAAATCAGGAGGGACTTATCTCTCTCAAAGACTGGATGAAAGACTATTTTATAAGTGGTACTGATGTAGAGTTCTGATTTTCTGTCTCTTTACATCATTTCGTAGAAAAGTATACTGATGGTAGGGGGGAGGGGAGTGCTTTTAAAAAGGTTTCATGGGGGGTTTTTGTTTGTCCTCTGGTGCATATTAATAAATCTAACCAGTTTTTCTAAGTTGAGCCTGTTTTGCCTTTCCTCTAATCCTATTCCATAGTAAAAAGATAGACCACTACCACTAACAAACCAAATTCGGTGAATGTGAAACCACTACATTTTTGGTGTTTCTGCCCAGTTATGAACTTTAACCCATTACAACTACCTACTTTTCAACGTCTGTTGCTAACATATTGTCTGTTGTATTCACAACCTTCGGCAGATGCCTGCGAGAGTTGCTCAAAGACTGGAAAGCAATGCCCAGTAGAAAGAGTGTCCCCAACATTTTCCTTCAGTGGGAAACTTCCCTATCACCTTTAATCACTGTAGGATACAACTCCATTTTGTTTGCCAAAGGCTCACTCTCAGTTTCAGTGTAGGAATTTCAAATGTTCATCTCTTGGTCAATTGCCAAATACTTCCTCAGGAAGAGGGAGAGGGATGGCTGCTTACTGATGCCAGCCTGCATCCTGAACTATAGATTTCTAGCTCCCACAATTTAGAGTGCACCCTGTTTGGAGTGCAGCAAAGAGAGGCCATAAATTACAGTAAGCTGTGAAGTCCAATCACAGAAGAAAGATCAGAATAAAATTCAGGAGTATTTTTCTTCCCTGTCCCATGTATGCTCCCTATAGATCAGTATAGCAGTAGAAGGGAAAAGTGTACACCCTGACAAGAGTCCTTCTTTTGCTGGGAGTCTGGGTGCTTCCAACATGTTTTAAGTTGTTGAAGCATTTGAAATGTAGCCAGGTCATTATGCATTGAGACTAGTTACAGGGTATCTCAGTAATAAAAAGTAGAGGCAAGTAAACCTATTTTATAAAAATCTGCTCCCCACATAGGCTGTACACATTGTGGTCATTCTGCTGGAATTGCTCAAGGAATGCCAAGTTAAGTATTTCTGTAGGTCTTTCAAAGTTCGGGTTGTAAGGCAAAATTAGGGGAACAAAAGCCTTTACAGAGTATGGTTGGTATATGATTTTCAAATCTTTAAATCTCAGCTAAAGAAAAATCAATTTCCTTCACAATAAGGCTGGGCACTGTGCAAAAGTACAGCTATTTACATGGCAAATCACAGTTTTCAACTTTCAGCCATTTTGCTCATAAGAGTGGTTGAGAAGGGTCACAAGATATAATGGGAGAAATGCATTCTGCTTTTTATTCTCACTTAAAAATAGTATGAATACTTTATATGTACACTTTTCAAAACTATTCACCAGGCATGGCGCATTTTAGTCTAGAAGGCAGATACTTCACAAGCTACAACTATTGAAAAATACATTTTTTAAATAAATAACAGTTTTCCCTCTTAAATATAGAAATAGTTGTCTCTGGCTTTAATAGCTGGTACTGTCTTTCTAAATATAGAAATAACACATCACTTTGCATCTAGTACCTTGAATCTAGGCTTTTAAGACTTCTAGGATGAAAAAGGTGACTAAATAAAAGTGAAAAATATGAAAGAACTTGGAAAAAAATCAGGTGGGTTTTTTTCTATTAACTTTTGAAGCACAAGAAGCATGAAAGTACGAGTGTTTGCAGGTATTGCAATAAGGCATTGACTTATCTGGTTTCACAGTGAGATCATTCTGCTCTAATCTTGTAAGGATTTTTATGTGATCATTGTAAAAGATTTTTCTCACGGCTTTTCCTACACTAAAAAAGAGACCCACACAGCATTTAGTAGGAATTCTTTTTTAATGGAAGATACAGTATGATTCCTTGTGGCAGCAGATCCGCTCCATAGGAAAGGTTGGTCCTTGAAACACAGGATGGGCACTTTCCAAAACCACACATAAACTCTGGCTTCTGCCAGGACCAAAGCAGCTATGGAAACAAATATGTGAACAACCTTAACAGACCTTTCTGATAACCAGTCAGCACACAGTACCAGAGCATGCAAATCTAAATCTGCTCCTGAGAAACATAGCTGGCCATTTGGTTCGTACATCAGGAGAGAAATGCTGCCTTCTTTGTTGAGATATATAACTCCATCTAATCTGCCAAAGATTTTCTCTTTTGTTTTCTGATTCCCTGATCTTCTGAATAAATGTATTCTTTAATATCAAAAAGGATGTAATTCTTGGCCATTTGCACAGCACATGCACTGGCCTGAATTTCAATTTCATGCAGATATGTGTGAAATGCAGGAGCTGATGCAGAAGAGATGTAGTTCTGCCTAGTCCACTGTTTTACCTCTGACAGCCATGGATGCACAGTTACTGCCAAAGAGACAGTCCCAGCTCCACCCTCACCTCAGAACCATCACAGCTTTCTTCCACTGCTGCCTCAAAGCTTCCATGGCCACTGGGGATCCCAGGCCCTGCCTGTACAAGCACTGCACCCCTCAGTTTTGTTATGAAAACCCTGGTCTCGCAGAATCACCACTAGATGACAGAATGGCAGGGAAAATGCCTTTTGAGAGCAGTTCACAACCAAATGAAAAGATGTCATGCTGTACCACCTCAGGCAGACACTGTGGTAGCAGCGGTAGTGGTAGTGCTGCCAGTAGCACTTTCTTCCTTCCTGCTTCTCTTTGTACTGCTCTGGAGTTGCTAAGTTGATACTAACCATGCCTCTGTTGCCATTTGGGCATATGAGTACTTCAGGATGTGGCAGACAAGGATGCAAAGTGACAATCAAGTCAGATCTCACCCTAGGGCAAAGAAGCAGACAGTCAATTCAGGCAAATATTATCAAGTGATTTTAATAAATTTGTTGTTCTTAGTCTTTTGGGTAATAATAAGTAACAGCTTTTTGGACAATTGCACAAAAGGTGCCTGAATTAGCACACTATCATTTTGTATGTGCACACAAAGAAAAGGGATAAGGAGGAATGGAAATTATAGAGTAACATTTATGATTTATGAAAAGTTCTTCATTTTATTTCTAATCATAATGGACTCCTGCTGCTTATAACCTTATTGTAATCAAAGGGTTGTATTCATTTCTTGTATTATTATGTGCACATAACCAATTGAATGTGCATATAACACATAACCAATTGAAGCTAGTAAGCATTTTGTGCTTGCTGTGAGGAGCAGAGGTGCCGCACAATTAAATAATTTACTACAGCTGCTTTAGAAACAATGAAGATGGCCTAGAATGTTATAAATGTAGATAACATTGCCCAAGGATGTATAGCATTGTCCCTTTGACCTTTTGCTGAGGGTAAAATAGAAATGGTCATAGGGATTGGAGGCAATGGGAGGACAGGTTTCTTGAATACAGTAGTCACAGGGCACCTCAGGAAGCCAGGATAATGCAGAAATCGGGGGTAAAAAAATAAAAACCTTGTTCCAAAGCTGAAATTTTCTGAATTTTTTTGTGTCATTTTGAATTTAGACAATCCGATTTTGAAGAGAAGAAACAGCAGCAGAACTATCCTTCTCCCTACTTCACTTAGGAGATTAGAATCATTGTCCTCTCAAGTGAGAAACAGCATTTGCTACCAGTAATTAAAACATCTAGATCTTCAGTGCTTACATAGCACACAGAAGCTCATGAATGTTGCAGTCTGGAAATAAGGACAGATATCCAAATCCCCATTTAGTTAACAAAATGAGTAGCACTTGTCCTCAGATGTGTCAGACCCCCCAAGGCTGCAGCCTAATTGCTTTCTGAAGCTGTGGACAAACATCCTCCTTCAGATCCAGCTGTGCTGCTGGGTGTTACCACTGCAGCTGCTCATCTGTGGTGTTCTCTGTCCTCGTCCCACCCCTTCCCTCCTCTAGTGTTAAGCACCCTTCTGAACCAGCCCACGCAGCAGTTTGTGTCAGCATTCCTTAGTTTTCGCCAAACAAATTCATTCGGCTCAGTTTAAGTGGTTTAAATAGGAGGTGGCAGGACTGATTGTAGCCCTGAGGCACAAACCTTGGGCAGCAAAGCAAGGACTAATGGTCATGCAGCAGCCACCTGGAAGCTGATGAGGAGAACGAAGAAGCTCAGGTGCAGAACAAAGGTCAAGTAGCAGTTCAGATCTAATAAACCATTTTTTTTGATGCCGGGAAAGAAAAAGTCCCATGGAATTATCTGCACTGGGTCACTCCCATAGGTTGGATTTACTGGACCAACAGGTCTTGTGCCATCCTGAATATCTGATTTTCCAGCTTCTCCCCATTCTGGGATGTCACCTGCAATTAATGGAAATATACTGTTCAAGTATGACTGCCATCCATCCACAGTACTTGGGTCATACTCTTTGCTCCTCTGCCTGGACATGCTGACGTACCAGTGACCTTCGAAATCCTTGGGGTTTGGTATTTTTTAGGGATTCAGACAAATATTTCTTGTCAACTATCATTGTTTAGCATAATCAATCCTGAAAAACATCAATTTTCTGCCTCCAAGATAAACCCTTGGCAGCTATGATGTAAACAAAAAGTGTCTCGTTCCCAACACCTGGTGTGTTCCCATCCAGGAAACCTCAGTCCAAAATGTGATAGGTATACCTGGATGAAATGCTTAACTCAAAAGGCTTGGCTGGTCCCAAAAACACTGGCTGCCCTGTATTTGAAGAAGCAGCATTTGCACCTACAACATATACTCTCTTTTGGTCAGTGCCTCTAAAGAGCAAATCTTGCACCCTTTCTCATATGGGAAGTGATTTAGGATGATTTTATCATCTCTCCCCTTTGCACAACAACCAGCTGTTTGAAGATGCTGTCAAGCAGTGTTTGACACATTAATATGTCAAAATGGTGGCAAGACAAAAAAGTAGTATCCATGCAAGAGACAGCCCAGTCTCCATCTCCCTGCCTTTGGGGAGCTTTTTCCAGTGATGCATGAGGCATCCCAGCAACTTTCTCATCAAGTGATTCTCAACTGCAGAGAAGTTGGGGATCCCCATCCAAGTCAGCTGACGCAGCTGGAGAGGAAGTGCAGTCAGTAAGAAACCAAATTAAGAAAGTATTAACTAAAGTCACCTTACTCTCAGTGAGGACAGGTCATAATCTTCCCTGAGTCCCTCAGGAACTCAGATCTTAAATAATGAATCTCGAAGTCTCCTTTGTCAGGCACAGTAATATGACACCTTTATCTCTCCTCAACTCATCCTCTGCAGCTGACTGATTCCCACGAACAGAACTTTCAGATTCTCCTCCAGTACATAGAAGGGCAGGGAACATCCACCAAGGGGTTGTTCTTACATTTTCAGTTGCCTCCTGTCCTGCCCCAGTCAATTATGCCGTTGTAATAGAGGCTATTAGAAACTGACAGTATTCTGCCCCAGAGCTTGCTCCATTCATAGAGGCAAGAGAAATATGGGTTTCTCTCAGTTTCAGCATCCTCTAGATTAAATTAAAGAGGAGATATTTGTGTTAACTTATCTCATAACCTGAGGAAGCATTTAAACAATCTGAAACCTCAGACAAGTTCAGAGAGTGATTCTGCAGTTACGCCTCATAACCCTGGAGAAGACTGTGCAAAGGCTTATAATAACAAGGAGTCCTTTTACATGTAGAAATGCTGATTCTAATTTCCCCTACCTTTACAATGGCATGGGACATTAAGGTGAAAGCAAATACTATTTTTGCATAATTTTTCCTTGCTGTTACAACAAGGACAGACTTACAGGGAGAAGGATTGATGGGCCTATAGTCTGATTACAGCATACACAGGCTGCCATGTAGTCTCTTAGCCAGAGATTTGGGAAGTGGCTGCTCCTTTTTCCCTACTTTCTTTGATTGTGGTCACATTCCACTCAACTCTGCACTACTAAAATTTGTTTAAAGACCTTTCTGCAAATGAGAACAAAGGGCCATACACATTTTCTTAGATCAGCCCCTTGTTTGTTTTGTTTTGCAGTTGGCAGTGAACAAAATTATTTCTATGGTTCCAGTTGCATTCCAGAGTTCATTTTAGAAACTTTCTAGAGAGAGATTAGAAAGTAGAAATTATCTTCTTGGGGTCAATAGAAACCGCATGCCCCAGGACGCCTCCAAGGCTTTCGTCCTAATTATATGAAATAGTGACTAGTTATTTAAGAAGCTCCAATAAATTATGTCCTCAAATAAAGATGTTCTGCTGTCTGTGTACAATGTTACTAATTTCCTTTGTACAAGAAAAAAAATACATTAAGCAGTGTTATGAAGGACACCGACAGTATACCTCCTTTACGACTCATGTCCACCCATCTTTGCTACCTTTTATTCTGGACTCACTGTTTGAAGTCTTTTTTGCTCTTCCCTTTCCAGAAAATATTCATTCTCTGAATGTCTTGATTTGTTAGGACAAATTCATCTAAATCACTGCTATTAGGAACATGGTAAACTTCCACTAGTGTACAAAAGATGAAAGGTAACAGCTAGCAAGTAATTATTTCTGTTACTAGGTTTCTGTATAGAATTTCAGACAACACGTTCCTGCTCTAAATAGCTTGAATGTCTCAAAAGAAATCCAGGGTAACTTCATCAACAGTGTCTGAATCTTTTCACAGACTGGATGCTTTTCAAGAAATAATATTTTAATCATTCTTCTTAATGAAGAAGAGATCAGTGCAATGTGCCAGTTCTGTTGCTTAGGCACTCAAAGTTGGCACTGGCTTCACGTTAGGGTTGTTCACTTGGTGACTGCAGGATGCTGAGGCCTTGATCCAAGAACATGATGAAGCACGTGGGCCTAAACATAAGCCTGAAGGTAATTTTTCAGACTGTCTTGTGTTCAACGGCATAATCCTGCCTTGCAGAAACAGTATGGGAGAACCAGAAGGGAATGGAGATGGGTGTTATTTGCAAACAGTTTTGACAAACAATTCCCAGTATGGAACAGCTGACATTACACAGCAGCGGGAGTCGCAGTCTCCTGAGCAACTCCATGGCATATGAATCATTTACATCAGTCTCCTTAACTTTCTGGACAAAGCCATTGTACTGAACCGCACTTCATTGGTCTGCCGCTGTAACTGGCACCTCTGAGCACGATAAGCCTATTGAAGCAGGTATCCCGTCACTTGCTCTGCTTTTCTTCCTGTGAGATCTGTGACAATCAGTCTAAAACTACACAGTTAAAATAACCCCAGCATCCACTGAGAGGTGGGAAGTGGGAACTACAGACAGATGTGGAGCATAGGAATTTTCTAAGCGCAAGTTCACCTTCAGCCAGAGTCTGGCAGGCTGTTCAGGCACCCATGCAGCCATCCCAGGCACGATGACATCTGTGGGCAGAGAGGAGATTCATCTCCCCCCAGTTTCTCAGGATCAATGGCCATCAGAATCTGATTTGCCCTGTCTGCAAGTCTTCTGGTTTGAGAAAATAAGAAACTTTGGCCTTAAGGAATGGGTCCTGGCCACAGTAACCACCGACTGTAAGGTTCCCAGACTGAGAATATTCTGTGATAATTGTCAGGATCTTGTGGCTCTGCAGAGACCCAGTAAAGTAGGAACGTGTCTATGTACAAAAAGAAGGATGTGAGGGTTTGGATGCAGTAAGCTAGACACACCTCAATTTGTGGGGACAGTCTTAAAGAAGAAATTGTTGCATTTTATTTCAAGTTAATTGTGTGCATATTTCTCATCAGTATCCCATCATCAGTCTAGACTATGGGAAATGTTTTTGGGTTTTTTTCTCCTTCAGCTGCATTCCTATTCTTTGCAGAGGCAAAATCACTCATGAATCCTAAACAGCTTTTGCATGGAATCAGCTCAGCTAATAAAAAAACAGAGAAGATTGCCATAATCTCTTGAATCTAAGGAGTAATATAGAGAAGTGATTCTATCAGGATGAGGAAGAAAGAAAGACATGAGAAAGACCGTCAGGTGCATTATGAATTTTTTGCAATATATTTCTTTAAAATATGTGGGGGAGGGAGAGGTGACAGTATTTTAACAATACCATTATTTTACATCATCCTTCTCCTCATTACTTATGGACAGGCTGATGCTGAGATTTAGCACAGGAAACAGTTTTAAGAACCCATATATTCTTGGCTCCAGTTCATGCCCTCAGACTGTGCCAGAACACCAAGTGAATGTTAAATATCTAACCTAGCTATGCATTTTTAATGCAGACTTTACCATTATGTTGAAATAACACTAAGCACTAATGGCAAGTCTTTTTCTTTTTTAACACAAATATGAGGCAGTATCTAGAAACTGTACTGAAATAGTAGGTGTAGTCAAAACCAACATACACTGCAAAAACGTATGATTTCTTCCCAGAGACAATGTGTCATTCATAGTAAATGGCATGAAATTAGATGTGACCACACTTGTGAATAAGGTTTGCTGACTGGGAGCCCTTCATTTAGAAGATTTAGGCAGGTCTGCAATTTATTCTAGTGTTGCCCATCTGTATGCCTCAGCTATGCCACTTAAGGTGTGTTTGTCACTGAAGGCAAAATGAGTGATGGCTCTTCTGCTAATGCTCCACAGACTTGCTTTAGATGTAGAGGTGGAAGTCACAAGAGCCTGTCAGCCCTCCCACACCAATCTGGTGGCTCAGCACCCCACCAGTGAAACTTTTTTGGATCCAGGCCTTGTTCTCAGGTCTCTGCACTGCACTGCCCTGGGGTGTTTTGAGGTGATCTCTGACCAAGCACTGCTTTGAGTAAATGTTCCTTTAGAAGCTACAAGGATTGTTGCATGAAATTAAACAGAGACATCTCCTCTTTCTGTCCACACCTTCTCTCATTCAGTTAAGCACTGATGGCTTCAAGGCAGGGATTCTTCTAGTGCTTGTATAGATACAGCACAGGGCACCTTTGGTTTTGGTGGCAGCTGCTAAACATCACTGCAGTACACAATAATTAATATGAATTAATTGTATATACCCAAGAAATCATCTGACTGTCGGGTCCTATGTACTGACTTCAGAAAAGATGATTAGCTCTTTATTATTCTCTTTGCTTTTAAATACATATGTAACTGTATGTACATATTTCTTTGTTATGGAAAAATTGCAGTGATTGATCATTTTAAAAATAAGGTATATAAAGTCTGAGATCTGGAAAGAATGAGAGGGATGTTCCTAAGCCATGAAATTCTCAGGATTTTGAAATGGTGTTTTCAATTTTAAATATTATTTCTGTAACAAACACACTAGGCTTTCATTACTGCACAAGTCTTTGATTCATTATGCTTTTCTATTGAAAGCAGAAAAAATACCACCTCAATGTAAGGGGAAGAACTGGAGATCAGCTGCTACATAAACAAACAAACAAACAAACAAAAAGAGACAATCTATATCCCTGCAAAAGATTCCACCAAACCGAGTCCTCTTCTTCCTGCTGCCCTAAAACATAAAGCTTAAAAGGATTCTTTCACTGGTATTGCCTTTTGCAATATTCTGCTTCGGGTTTGCCTGCTACTAATTTAAAATGTGCTTACCCCAGTAGTCAAGACCAGTTCTGAGAAGCAAGGCTTCCTCGCTGGCAGTAGGTCTTTCTCCAATAGACAGGGATGAAACTGTGCCAGGAGGAAGCAGTTACAGCTCTGCAGCAGTTCACTAATAGCCCTAAAGTGGGTTCCCTACTCAATAATCAGGCACCAAACAGAAATATTTCTGTTTCCAATGCAAATAATATTTCTGGGTTTTGCTTACTCATTCTGCCACTGAGACACCTGAAAAGGGTAGGTGGTCTGTTACATACCAAAAGCAAACAGTATCGCGTTTATTTTCCTCTGGGAAATTAAGTTCTCATCTCATGTCTTTACCCCAAGGTGTCCAAACACCATCTTAATTTCCTATTTCAGATGCTAAGGAGCAAGAAAGGTGACTTGTGCTCCTGATGCCTTAGTTGTTTTTTTCTGGAACATGCTACGTATTTTGTCATTGTTTCCTCTGTCAAAGCTCATACCATGGACACACTGTGACAGGAAGAAGCACCTCAGGTGCCTAAAGAACCAGCACCTAGTTCTCACCACCAGCTAAAGTTAGTTGGAAGGGATCCCACTCATAGTCACTGCTACTTTCTGGGTAGCTCAAAGATACCTGTTATAAGCTGCTCATGCTGTGGCAGCAGTCTTGCTTCAATCAATGCAACACCTCACACAGTGAGACGTGACCCAACAAAGCTGGGATCAAGTGATTATCTCCATTCCTTTTCAGCAGCTAGAAAGAATGATATTACCTGAGCTTGTAGGTCCGTCTACGTCACTCAATGAAAACTATTTTGATGCAATGCAAACACATTTATTTAATTGTTGTTTTAATTTAATTTCATTTGAGCTTTCAGAATTTCCTGTGGCAATGAGTTCCACAGTGTCATCTCTTGAAAACATATGAGGCCTCTTGTAAACCAAGTGTCTAATAAATTGTTCCCTCCCTCCTGGCATTTAAGATGTGAGCACTGCATTGGTTTGTATGGTTAAAAAATGTTTTTATCATGTTATATATTTCTTTCCCAATAATTTCTAGTACCCCATTTGTCTTTTTGATCACTGCTAGCTTTGAGGTGACTGTTTCTGAAAAATTATGTGTAATGATTCCCAAATCTGTTCTCTGAGTGGTAATAGCTCATTTAGAGTCCATCACTGTGAATGTATAGTTAAGGTTGTTTTCCTCCATGTGCATTGCTTTGAATTTATTGACACTGAATTTCATCTGCCGTTTTATTACCCAATCATTCAGTTTCTTGAGCTCCTTTTTTAAGTCTTCACAAACAGTTTTATCTTTGACTGTGGCAATTAATGGGATGTCAGCAGCTGGATATGCCAATGGATATTAACCTCTTTTTCAAGGAGAGTATTTAGAGGCATGCTGTGCCTGTGGGACCACAACAACAATACTCCTCTTCTGTGATGCTGCCTCTACCTTCTAATGTCTACAAACCGAGCATCCAAACCGCCCGATATCTCAGGAGTACCTAGGCCATTGTGAGTTTCCTCCGCTCCTTTGCAGAAACTCATGCCCGCCCATAAACTTCTTCAATACTGAAACTCCCTTTTCCCAAAGCCAGGTCTCCTAGTCCCGGCCCATCGCGGGGAGGTGACAACCACAGTTACACTTTTCTTCCTACTGGGTCTCATCAGAGCAAATCGTCCCGCCCTCCCACCGCTCTCCCGGCGCTCCCGGCCCCTCCGGGAGCCTCCGGGAACCTCCGGGAACTCCGGGAGCCTCCGGGCGCCGCGGGCCGGCCGTGCCCCGGGCTCCATCTGGCGGGCACCAGCCCGCACCGTCCCACGTCCCTGCTAACACCGCCGGTCATTTCCTGCTGCGCTCGCTGCCTTGGTCCTTCCTCAAGCCACGGCGCTGTCACAGCCCGCCGGAAATTGTGTGAGCCCCAGGTGGAAGATGGATGCTTTTACAGGAGGAAAAAGCCCCCAAAAAATCCTGTTTACTGTTCTGTTCACATCGTCTTCTGGGGGAGGTGAAAGAAGAAAATTATCCGAAGCCTTGAAAAGGTATAGCTGATGAACAGGGAGCCCAGAACCCTGCCAGGGTAGTACATTTCAGCTGGGAACTTACCTAGTGTAATTCAGAGCTCAGTGCTTTTGTTAGCATGCTGCTAACTCATGGCAGACTAACTGTGTCTGTAGAGTTCAGAGTCAGGAACACTGAGAAAGAAGTTGCTTTCTAATTCATTCTTCACTTGCTCAGAGAGAGGGCACTGAGAACAGGGGTTTGATATCCCACTCTGGGCAGCACTGTATGTCGAAACAAAAGGAAGGGCTGTAAAAAATAACTGCCTTCTCAGGCCCACACCAGAGGACTAAGTCACTTGTTTTAGCAATCTGTGTTAAAAGGGAGTTCTGCAGCAGAAGCAGCATTGTGGTACAGCGAAGTTCAGCACAGTTCCACCTGGAGAAACCAGCGTGTTTGAAACTACTCTGTTCATCTCTGAACAGCATGGTGCTAACATGCTCTATGCTCCTAGAAAAAAAAGTTCAGATACAAATATTTAAAGTACAGCCATGGTTTATCTCATCTCAGTTCAGCCCAATTCCACAAAGCGCAGTGTGAAGACATAAAAAGATTTTTGAAGCTTTTTTTTCCCGTAAGATCACTACATTAATTGGACATGTCTCATCTTACACAGAGAATTCTTTCCTTGTTCTATGCTTTTCCAGCATCTAGCACAAGGAGGTTCTTAGGTGTTAAAAGAGAGTGAGCTGCAAATTCAGTCTAGTGCCTTGAGAAGCCCAGCTGGAAGCTGAATTTTAGAGCATTGAACAAGCACAGAACACAAAATCAATGAATAACTACAGTATCCACAATAAAAAAAAATCCATCAGATTGAAGCATGTTTCCAACCAAACAGCTTCCACCTTTATTCATGTTTGCAGGCTTTTGGTCTGAAAGACACACACCTGGACTGCAAGGAAAGGAGTCACTGTAAGGTTGAATGCAGTCAAGATGTGCAGGACAGACTGGGAAGACACAGAGCCATTCCCTTTTCCTCTGACCTAGCACGAGTACTTTTTGGCCTGAGGAGACTTCAGGTGCCAAATGAGGCATTAAATCAACTTCACTTGGAAAGCTTTGTTAACAGTTGCAATTCTAAGCCAAAAAGCAAAACCCTTACCTGATCAATATTCCAGGCCAGCCAACATTTGAATCATGTACACTGCACAATTTATAAATGTAAACTCCTTTTGTCTGCGTTCCTCCAAATGCTGCCACTGCATTTCAGTAGTGTGATCCAAAACCCAGTGCTTTTTTCGGCAGTGAACTAAGTCTGTATGAGGAATGCAGAAGGGCATTAATCTTTTTTCCTTCATGTGTAAAGGTCTTTAGTGCCCTTGAAATCTAGTACTTGAGCTGTGTGTGGTCCACGGATACTCAGCCATCATCCTAGGCAGGAAACCCGACTGCATGCATCATAAAAAGTAAACAGATCATTTGTTAGTTGTGTTTTGTCATGCAGAGGGTGGCTAAGCATGCCATGGAATCAGAACAGTTTGGATTGAAAGGGACTTTAAGGATCAAAGGTACCTTAAAGATCATCTAATTCCAGGGCCCCTGCCGTGGGCAAGGACACCTACTAGACCAGGTTGCTCAAATCCCCATCCAGCCTGGCTTGTTACAAAGAATTACTTGTTACCATTCTCTTTCTCTCAGAAAGCAAATAAAAATACTCTCAAACTGCATTTATCACAACTTCCTCAAGACAGACTCAAGCCTATGCAAATGCTCTTTCTCGAATGTCTTCAAAACACTCTGTATTTGGTCTTCTAAAATGCCATCAGGAAGACTTATCAACAATTTCTTGTGGAGACAATAGGGGGAGGGGAAGCTGACCATTAGCACTAAAAAGCAACTACAAATTGGGTAGGCCTGAGCCAGGTTAAGCAACCAGCTTGTATTTAAGGTTTAAGAGGTTTCCTCATCTTTCTCCCTGCTGCAGGTGCAAATAGAAGAGATGTGCAAGTTAGTTTAATCTTTGTTATAAAAAAAGGGTAGTCTGTCAGGGTCCACACACTAAGGACCCCAGCACTCTCTTTGGATTGAAGTATTCTGGATTTGATTAGCTCAGTTACAGATGGTGAAAAGGTCTTAGTTAAAAGATTTTTGTGGAAGGCAGAGACTGTCCTTTTTGAGGATGAAGGTAATAAAAAAATGATGCTGCAGCCCTTCCTAATTTTCTGTATGTCTGTTATCCATAGGCTGGATATTAACTGCACAGTCACTTGTGGACTCTCCACGCAAACGACTATGCCATTTTCACATCCAAAGAGAACATCAGCATGGTGCTGCAGGGTCCCAAGTGGGACTTTGGTTCTGCTGGACATTAGTTTCAACATGTTTGCACTGAGAAGGTCCCTCACCACATCCTTTTTTCTACCGTCTCCTCCCTACATGTTGTCCACACTATTTCAAATGCATTCAGTGCTAGCTGTCTTACTCTTTTTTGTGAATTGTGTTATGCCTTCTGTATCACTATTACCTTGCATTACCAAGAGAAAAAGGTCCTTGGCTATGTATAACTGTTCATGTGTGTGTGTAATAATTTTACTGCTGTGTAACTGTGTTGTATTAAGGTGGTGCCAACTGAATATTTAGTGATGTAGCTTGTTATGCCTGAGGTGGATTTTTATTGAAATGTGATATTTCTGTTATGAGCTATAAGTCCCAAGTCCAAAATGTGCGTCTTCAGAACTCTTCTCAGAAAATTAATTTGAGATGTATTTGGTAGTTGTAACACTTCTGTAATAATGAAAAAACACTGACATGCTGCAAGCTTGATGCAACCAGCATTTCAATCTAAGGAACTTTTTATTTTACTTTTATGGCAGTCAAGATGGGTACATAACTTTTTTTAAATATTTAAGTGAAACTGCAGGTCTTCATGTACAAGCAGGAGGATGCTTGGATGCAGCATTCAAATTACTTGGCACTAGATTTTGGTTTATGTAGTACAATTTCTAAATAACCACTGCCAGAATATGAAGTGGGATCTAGAGATAATTCCCATCTTCTTTCTTCTTAACTTCATCTTACCACTACCATTAGTGTAAAAAAATTTTAGAGAGTATTTACCAAAAAAAAAAACCCACCAAAGCTGGCAGTGACTGCCTTGTGTCTTCCATACAGGGAGGGCAATTAGTATGTAGTCTGTAGGGAAGATGCAGTGGACAGAACACAAGGCTGCACCTGCCTTTGCAGATCCAGAGGAGCAAATCTACATGATGCCCAGGACAGATTAATGTAAAGGAGTGTGCCTGAGGCTCCAGCTCTGCTTTGACGTCAACAACACTTTTTGTTTTCCTTATTAAGAAATGCTTTTATCCCTCCTGGCCATGATGGAAAGCTGGAAATGACAACCTGCGTGTCATGGATAGAGCAACATCTGCTTGACTCTGCTGTCAGTGTCCAGCAGAGAGAAGGGCTGTACCTAAAGCTAAAAGGAAATCACAGGGACTTTTTTCCCCGCTAAATAAATGAAGAAGACAGAGAAGATTTTCCATTTTTAAAAATTCCATTTTCATGGATTCCATAACAAGAGCACTGACAATCTGAAAATGTCTTAATTTTTCAAAGCTTACTCCCATAATAAGGCAACTAAATGGAATATTTCAGACAATTTGTTTTATTTTTGGCAACCTTAACTGCAAATAAGCTTCAGTGTTCAGCCAGAAAGGAAATGAACTGTCCTGTTACATTACCACTACTGCAGGCAGGGGTGTTGGGAGAGAGACAGACCCTGCACAAGCCACCCCAAACAACCCTCACCAATCTGTGACCAGATTTCTCTTTGGCTGTGCAGGGAGCTCCTCAGTGCCTTGTTTTGGCCTTGCAAAGCTCAGCTCCCCTGTGCTATGCTGATGTGTGGTGGGGGTAAATTTTCACATTTTCCTCAGAATACACTGTGGAAATACTTACTGGATCATAAAATATACTACTCTTGTCGTCCTTTTCAGTGTCTCACCAGTGACTGGCAGCTCATCACAAAAGGAGGCTGAATGAGTCAGGAACAAGCCACAGGGAGGGGTGATCTATCAAGAAGCTCTTGTCTTTTGCTCTCTGGGCTGAGAAAATGCCCTTTCATCACCCTCAGAAGTTGTCTGAACCAGACAATCCTCACCTGCTTCCTCCTCCTCCTCCCCTTTCTCCATTTGTGGCAATGCCATAATGTGTGTGACAGCCACGATGGTTTTAGCACTTACTGGGACTTGAAGAAGATACAGAAAATGGACCAAAACAAGCACAGGAAGGGGATTGGGGGCCACATCTGAGGAGGAAAGAGTTCATGCAAATGAATCACTTTTCAGATAATTCATCAGTCCTGCCTGTGAGACACATCATCCCACCTTCTGCAGGAGTCTGACCATCTTTAAAAGATTTTTGTATGTCCTAATGCATCTGCCCCTTAATGTATGACCAGAAGCAATCTCAAGTCTGGCATTGCCTTAGCTTTCCAGTATTTGACTCTGCAGCCTCAGCTAATAACATTCTTTAGGTGGACTTTCTGGTATGTGATTTTATGGATAAAAAGCAAACTGCACTTGAAGAGAGGCCAGGTTAGCACAAAGCTACAGAAATGTTGCTTTCCTTTAACAAACTGCAAGAGGAAAAAGAAAAATGTCCAACTATATATAGCCCCAAAAAAATTTCATAGCCTGTGCCAATGGCACATCAGAAAATACAGCAATATGTTTGAAATGTCTGTGGTTATAAAAACATGAGATGGTTTCTTGCAGGAAATTTATGTGAAGTGCATGAAAGAGGCTGTGTTAGTTGTCACCCAGAGGAACCAAATCAGGGCTTTTCTGCCTCAAAGGCATAGACAGCTTTAGCAGCTGGATCTAAACTTTGGCTCAAGTGTATGCACTTCATGGGTGAGATCACAGAAGGATCTGCAGTTAGCTGCAGGTCAGAAGTGCCCATTCCTCTGAAGTCTGAGTTCTGGTGCCACTACATGAGTGGAAATATCATGATTCAAAGAGCAGCTTCAGGAGAAAAACCATGCAAACCATGCATATACCCTGTAATTGTACGGTTTACTTTGGTATGCAACTCAATTTCCCAGCAGACCCACATGGGCCCATCCAAACCCTAACAGTGACTTGCTGCTCTCCTCCAAAGATCTTTGAATCACAGAAGCATCTTTCTACTCCTGCCTCTGCCACTTCAGCACTTGGCCTTTCTCTGGAAGGATGCAGCAAGGAAGCTCTTAATGGGTCCCCATGGGGCATCACAGGAAGTCCAGGAGTGAGGGAGAACATCAGGCACATAATTCATGACCTGCTTCAGGCAAAAAGGGGGCAAACAACAACAGCAGCAAAAAACCAAAAAAGCCCTTCCCTCCAGAGTGGAGTAACAGGAGTTCCCACAGGAGCCCATTAAACAAAACAAAATGCTGAGAGCCTAGGAATATTGCACACTCCATCATTTTCTCAGGATCCTCATGGATAGGACAGGGAAAGCTGCAATGCTGTCTAAGTGAAGGGAAGGAACCTGAGAAGTGGGAGGGCTCCGCCAGGCAAGAGGGACTTGTACCTCCTTGGCAAGTGGAAGAGTGTCTCCTTTGTGTGCCTGCAGGTGATTTTTTCCTTCTTTAGTCTGTACATGGATATCTTGTGCTCTCCCAAGATTTTGCAGGGCCTCAGTGGACTGTTTGCTTTTTTTGCCATTTTGCCATCTGGCCAGCCTAACACGACAGTCCCTGGCAGAGGTTGAAATTCTGATGCTTTGTCTAAATTTGGAAGTGATATTTTCCTCAGGTTTTGTAATTAGAACTAATGAATTGCTACAGTGCAATCTCTTTTACTTTCTCTTCATGGAGTTTGACCTGAATTTTAGCACTGACGAAGATGATGTGTTGACAGGATAGGTTGCAAGGATAATATCTCCAGTCTGCTCTGCAGATGTGTCTTGCTCCTGCCCAGAATCTTCTCCTGCTATCAAGACTTTTTTATCTATTTCTCTCACTCGTCTGTCAGCAAAGAGTTTATTTTCCTCTCGGGACTATGTTTGTTATGGCTGTGAGGACTTATCTTCATGCCCTCCTGCCATTCCTATCCAGGATCACTAAAGAAATTAATACAAACCATCCCAGCTCATCCTGAAATAATACTTAAGGTCTTGTTAGGCAAGAGGATTCAGGATCAGTTCACGCCCTTTACTTTGTGGGATAAGTACAGTTTGGGGTATTTGACAGACAAAATCACAAATTATTTTCATTTTCCCAGCTATAAGCTTCTTAAAAATTGCATGTATGGGTACTGCAAAGACTGAAGTTTAAAGAAGACAGGAAAACTCTCAACTTCTCTTGTGCTTTCTAGAGTAAGTCGCCTGAAAAAGAGGCTTTAGCAACCAGCCTTTAACAGATTTTAATTTACTAGCTTTCCTTATAGATACTGGATGCTTTCTACAGTTTCCTGAAAGGGGAAGTGGAGAGGAAGGTGCTGATCTCTTCACCCTGGTACCCAGTGCTAGGCTGTGTAGGAATAATGAGAGGGTGGTCAAGCACTGAGAGGGTGGTCAAACACTGGAACAGTCTTCCTAGAAAAGTGGTTGATGCTCCAGTGTTTAAGAGGCATTTGGATAATTCCCTAAATAACATACTTTAATTTGGTCAGCCCTGCATTGGTCAGGCAGTTGGTCTGGATGATCACTGTAGGTCCCTTCCAACCAAAACAGGCTGTTCTATTCTGTTCTGTTCTATTCTATTCCTATAATTCTTTCCCACCCCAAAAAGCTGCGGGAACCCTTTTATGCAAAAAATCAAGGTTGTTTTCAGCTTATAAATCACTGGCTTTACTGTATGAAGTAACTGCAGGAGAATCCTTGAATGCAAATCAAATGGATTAGACTACCACTTCTCATTCTGTGACATCTTTTCATCATGGATAGTTCTCGACTTAAAGTGGAAGATGACGATGTAAGACAATTTCCACTTCCCCATCTGGGCTGTCACAGCCCCGGTGTGCTTATCCTCCAGGACATGCTGCCCTCTCCTGCTTGGCTTTGGGAGGCAGAAATTATTCAAGCAGGGATCCTCTAATACTGGCTCTGTCAACCTGAACATTGAATTAATTAGTGGTCGTTAAAACACCATTTCACAACACGGTTTGCAAAGCCCTTCATGTGAAAGGTGGTTAAAATCTACGTAGGGTGTCAGAGCCAGTTGGGAACTTGGGAACTTTATGACATAGTAATGCTTTTTCCTTGTGGAAATCACAGCAATTTTAGAGAAAGGTAAGGTTAGCAAATTCACACACACTGAAATCTGTGACCATCCCAGACAGATAAAAACCCTCTTACACATGCAGTATAGAATTTCTTTATTCCCACATAAATTGCCTAAGCAGTAACTGTGTTCCAGGATACCTCACAGACCAGACTGCTGAATATGAGAAAAAATATTTACAGAAAAAAGCGGGCTTAACAACATAATATGATAGTTAACTATGCATCCTGTTAATCAGGACAGACAGCAGCCTTAGGAGAAAACATACATACTACAACTTTCCCTAAATGTTTTTTTGCATCTATGAGACCAGGAAACTGGGTCAGCTGCAAAAACATGCATTTGCTCTGCACACACAGAGCTCTACACAACCAGGCTGGGGCTGTTTGGATTCACTGTTCATTAAAATAAAATAAATTTTAAAAATCCTTCATGTTCTTGAAACATTCTGTTCCAATAGTCTTTAAAATGTCATTTTGCCATGTTCAAGATTACTGCTTTATTTAAAAATGAATTGATTACAGTGGAAAAGTAATTGAAAGTTCAACAGCAAGACAAAACATTTTATTATGATCAAAATGAAATGTTTTTATTTAGCTGAGGCTAACAGACCAAAAAAAAAAAAAAAACCAAAAACCCAACCAAAACAAAAAAACACCTTCTTTTTTGAGTGTATCATAGTTTGACTTTTTGATCTGGTTTGGTGTGGGAACATCCTTTAAGATCTCAAAATCTTCTCAGCGTGAGAAGGCTGCTTCCCATGAAACTGTACTCAGGCTGTGAATTACTTCTAGACCAGGCTTCTCAGGAATGAGACAACAGATGCCAGCTCCACCCCATTACTGTAACATGAACATGGCCCCTCACAGCCAACACACTGATGGTCAGCTAAGCCTCAATGACTTCTGCCTAAGTACTCACTTGGTCTGTCTGTGCTTTTTTTTTTTCATACAAACACACTGAAAAAAAGCACATGTGTGTGGGCTCAATATTTCTGAGCCCGGGAGAATTTTTAGCTTGCTAATCATTGCTAGCTCTTTTCCCAAGGGAAAGTTGTCAGCAGTTTCCTTTTCTTTTCAAAACATCTCCCTCCATTTCTCAAAACAGGTTAAGTAAACAGTGTTCCTTTTCCCATAACAACTGTCCCCAGGTGTTGTTTCCTTTTACTTAACCAATAGAGAAAAACATCAGTCTGATGGACCAATAATATACCTTTTAACGCAGCATGTTATAAAAGAAACTGTTAAAATTGTAAGTAAAACCTTCTTTCTCTTCTAACAACTACATGGAGTCAATCTATTTTCGTGTCTTATCGTAATACATGTGGATAAGAACACAGAACAAAAATAACTCAGTTTCACACTCCCAATCTCCCATTGCCTGGTCAGCTGGGGAGTGGGGTATGTATGTACTGTATCCCAGGCATCTCACTTCTAGATAATTAATCTAAACTACTCCTTGAGGCTTTTTTTCATGAAAAATAGGGAGAGGAGTGCATCCTGAGGGGCGTTAGGTACATTTTTCTCAGGCATTTGCCCAAGGATACCTTTAATTGCCCATTTGGCAGTGCCAGTCTCCTCCTCATTGGCAAATGAAACAATTTGCCACAGCACTGTTAAAAAGTACCTTCTGCTGGTGTCTCCTTAATGGATTATGCAGTGAAAGCCTAATCCTTCAACTGCAGGTACCACTGTAGGACAACGACAGCTCAGCGTAGCACCAGTGATTCCTAGTAGCATTCAGTGCCTTCTCCTTCTCTTCATCACCTAGATGATGAAGAACCATTCCAGGTCAAAGGAAGTTCGTTTCCATGCATCACCACAGACATATATTCACTACCAAGCTACAACCAATTTGAAATAATCAGCTACAGGTCATGGACTTTCTGTTTTACTCTGTTATTGATTCCTAGGGCTTTTTCCCCCCCGGCCTTTTTTTTTCCCCTGAAGAATTGGTTTCATTTCTTTACATATGGATTCTGTAACCTTCCTCAGTAGGTGGGGAGAGAATTGTTGTTCTCCCCCATGTTTGCAAGGACAAACCTCATTAAACATACTCCTTCTTTATTTTTAGCTTTCCATCAGGCAAACAGCAAAAAAATCAAAGCTTGTTTATAGACGTGCTGGACAGTTCTCCATGGCAATTGCTGCTCCATGGCCTGAATTGTTATGAAAAGGACAACCTTTGATGTCTCCAGCCCTTCCCACATATAACAGCTCCTGCTCTATTCAAAGCAAATTGCTCCTTATCATGGATTAACTAAAGATTTTTGATAGAAAACCTCTACAAAGAGCTCAGAGGGCTGGCAGTGGAGAAGAAGCATTATGAAATACAAGAATGGATTAAACAGAGAGTGAAGCTGTTAAAAAACACCTCTAAAATTATGTAATCAGTGACCTGGGCTCAAACTGTTTGTGTCCTTCCTCTCTTGCAATCCTGCTGCTGTTATGGGGTTTGGCTTGGGAGAAATATTTTTCTGAGCCCATTTCACCTTGATAGATTATGATGCCATTTTAAATGTCAATTGATAATAACTGTGCCATAAAAAAAAATCACAAATGTTATCCATATAAACCTACAGTGTCCCTTTTATTAATATTTCTAATTTATGAGCCTTTTGAGAAATCTACAGAGATGACGGGACTAATAAATCTGAGGTGAAAGGGACTCCAGAAGCAAGCTGTGTGAGCTTTATGCTAGATCACTGACAGCTGCTGAACTTTGAGGAGATTGGAGCAGCTCAGATGTCACTGGGGAGGACGGTAAAGTCCAGTAAGGCATAAAGGATGGAAGACAACCTGCAAGGACATGAGGCTCCAGAGGTGATGTGGGCAATTTGCAGCTGCAGATGCACTGGTGTGTCTCTGGTTGCCTGAGCTTGCTGACTTGCTCTGAACAGCTGACTGAGCACAGGCTCTTGGAGATGAGCTGCTGTGAGCTGCAGCATCCATGCTGTGCATAAACACTGCACGGACAGCTCTGACTCCGAGTCACATTTGTGAATGGAGTTTAAAGGAGATGCTTCAGAGGCATTGGGTGGAATATCATCCCATTACTGCCTTTATCCAGTGGAAGAGATCAGTGGGACAGGAATGGTTCTGTTTCATGACTGACAGGGTAAATACAATTCTTCCTCCTTGAGACAGCCAGTATAGGACAAAAATTTCCAAAGTATAGATCCCAAGTTGATTTTTAAGTCTGTGCATCCAGAATTTTTCACTTTCTAAAATTCTTTAATTTATAAACCTCAGGGGTTGTGTGGACCTCTAGATTTGCCTGGTGCAGAGGATGAGTTGAGAAACAACACGGCATGATTTTGTTCTAGACAGCCACCTTCTGCGGTAAAGGGCTGCCTTCAGAGTTTAGCAATCCCAGAGGAAGATGTGTTTCCTGCCTTAAGGAATTTATAGACTAAATTAGATGGGTAGCACAATAATTGTAACAAATGAGAGTCATCTGCATTTCCAGGTCAAGCAGAAATATAAAAATATCCCCAAACTACCCTGCAAAAACCAGCACATTAGAACTTGTCAGAAAAATAACTTCTTCATTCTCTGGTAATTTAAAAGTAAGTAATTTCTTGGTTTGAACTTAAATAATTTGTTACATTTCAGCAACTCAATCATTTGAGAAAGGGGGTCAACTGAACTAATTTAATTTGCAAAATGTTCATTTGCATTTCAAGGGTCTATTTTTTGCCACTCATCTTTATTTTAACATAATACAAAGCAACAAAATTCTGAGTGAGCAGTCATTCCAAAAACAATATTTAATCTTTTTCTTTTAGTAAATGAAATTTTATTTCTCACTATTTTTCCATTCTGTATTAAAAATAGCAAAATGTTCAAGTCTTTTGGTACTACTTAAACATTTTGATATCAAACCTGCCTTTTTTTCTGAAGAAACTTTTGTACACAAAACATGGGATTTATGCATCATTACACTGCTGCTTTCTAATCCCCTTTCAAGAGTTGTCACTTATTTATCCTATCTCCTACTTTAGTGCTTGTTTTGTTTTCCTATATAGAAGAACAAAAATATATTTCTCAGTTGGCATTGCCGTCAGTTTTAATAAAAAAGTACAATACAATCAGACAGAACAAAAATAAAGCCTTCACAAGGACACTTTCAAGTTGTAAATTTGCACATGAGCATCTAATTTAAGCACACATGGAAAATCAACTTGTCACTGCAAGCAGCAGGGAGGTTTAAAGCTGCAGACTGAGACAGACTAGTTATACAAACATGCACAATTTGATTTTGTGACATGGGACTACAGAATCATCTCAGCAGGTGCTTGCACAAGAATGAGCTGGTGGCAGTGGAGACAGGCAGTGCAGACACTCTGGGTATGTGGTAATGCTGAATTCACTCATGATCATAGAATAAAAGTATTTATTCTATTCAGAGATGGAAACTTGGAGTCTGCCTGTCTCAACTCTCTTTACTTCAGAAATTTTTTAACATGAACACACATGTATTTCTGCCAGAAGGCTATGTTTCTCCCTTTCAAAACTGTGTGTTCAGCTCAGCAAAAACAGAGCTGGGGCATGGAAGAAGGATAGGAGGTATCTTTTTTGCCCTGAGAGTCTCTAGGCTAATTTACACTGCTATTTTACCCAGACACGGGTCCTCTCAGGAGGAGTACTGTAACCTATCAGACTGTCTTGCGAAATCCTTCTCTTCCTCCTCCTCCTCCTCCTGCCCCTGCAGCAAGAAACGAGCCCCTTGAACACCTAGGTTTTAATAATGAACCAAAGCCAAGGTTTTCCATTGCAAAGGAAAATGTGGCCTTGTTTCACTTAATAATTGAAGCAGAGAAATCCATAGGCTTCACCACTGCACCTACATAGATCCTTTGGAAAAATGGACAGCAGGGGAGGCTTAAAAAACAAACGTCCCTAGATCTGTTTTTCCTGTGCCTGAAACTTTCAGGTAAAAGGTAGCACAGTAAACATCAGAGAGTTCAGACACTGTAATATATACTAAATTAATACAGTGAAGCCTAGGTCAAGGACTCTCAACTTGAGGCATCTGAGAAGTAAGATTTGAAGCCATTGCTCTATAGGAAGCCAGAAAGCAAGAGCGGCACTAAAACTAAAAACTCCCTTTTTAGTGCCTTAGGCAAATAGAGTAGGGAAAGTAGGGTGTCTGTAAAAGAATGTACTAGGTTTCTCCTTTGCTTTTTCATGGGTTTTGAGTCTGGAATCACAAGGAAAAAAGGGAAACCCCATTATTAAATAGGCAGTTTTAATCTAGGGTATGGATTCAGAGCGCCTTTCTTTCCCTTCTCTCTGCATACAGACAGCACACTCACCTGTTCTCAGCCCATAATTTACCCACTCTCTCATTCTGCCTAAGCAAAGAAGGGGGACACTTCCCTCTTTGTGTGCCTAGCTGGGATTACAGACTCTGGCAGCAAAGCTGGAGAGGACAAAGCTTGGCTAGAGAGGCATTATCCCAGTGCAGGGATCGAAACGAGATGTTCCCTGCTTAATGGATAGGGCCAAAAGAACTTTTGTACCCACACAACAGCTGCAGCCTCATCACACAACCAGGAAGGTACAAGATCCTCCTTACAGAAACGGCAGGGGGATGCAAAGGAAAGAACTTCTCACTCTACCACGCATGTCATCAGCGTGAAAGACGCTCACTGGTCTATCCTGTCACCCAGAGAGAAGTTTGATTCATGAAGTCAGGTAATTAAATATTCTTCATCACGACTGGCTGCATCATTTTGAACCTCTTCCATTGTTCTTTTCCTCATCACCCCCACTGGTTTTCCAGTATCTAGAATGTGAAAGAAGCCGAAAGCCTTTCATCTTATCAGGTGTGGTTTATTGCCCCCTGGTTACACAGTAATTTTGGTCTCCACTCCATGAAAAGGTCATATGATGGGATATCAGCTCAAGAGTTGTCAGTTCGCTGGACAAATAAGGCAGGACTGCCAATACAATTATAAGAGCTTGATAAGGAGGGCACAGAGAAGAACCAGCAGGAAAGGGAGAAACGACCATAGCAATTTAAAGGGTGAGGGACAGTCCCAGAAGAAGGTAAGAAATGCCCCTGGGGGGAGGGAGAGGAAAGGAACAGGAGTGTATCTAACCACATTCTTCCCAAAATAAAAATTAACAAGGTAGAAGTGGCTCAGGAGAGGAATCACAGGTATTCACCCTCATTAACCAGGAAATCTCCCACCGTGCTGGATGCCTAATTGGGAGGCATAAGCAACTGGCGGGATGATTATCAAGCTAGCTTGCCTCATAGCTCAGGATGGAAACGGAGTAATGTTCTCTCTTTAGAAGTATAGGTGGGAGGTAGAGGGCACTAATTCCTATTCCTACATGTGTTGCAAGGGCCATCTCTTTCTCTCTTGTGACTGATAAGATGGTATGATCTTGAAAAGCACCTGCTTGGAAAGTTCAAAGGGTTTTCACAATAGAAGAAAAGAGAATCTAAACCAAAGCTGATGGCTAGGAGGGATGGCTGAAGGAAAACCTGGGAAGTGCTGGTGAGGACGCTTTTCATATGTGACACCTCCTTATATGCAAGAGAAGTTTACAGGTTGCCTCTCTTGCTAATACATGGCTCAAGGGACAAGTATTTATCCTGCCAATTATTTTCTTGACTCCATAATGGTACAAGTCCAGTGGGCTTTTTGCAGGTTTCAGCCTGAAAACAGAAAAAGGAAGATAACTGCCCCACAAATCGGATTTACCATCAAGAGGCAACCCTTCCCAGGGCATTTTTCTCCTGGGTCTGCCAGGAGCACACCTCCTCCTGGAATGGCCATACGACTGTTCAGAGCTTCGCAAACCCAAGAGGCAGGGGGAAATGCTCCGCAGTGGGTGGGGTTGGTGAGACTTTTAACCCCCACTTTCTAACAGTGCCTTCCCCAGTGCAGGGAGTGCAGGTCCAGGGTGACCAGCAGCGCCCAGGAGCAGGCGTGTGCGGTGAGCTGCGGGCCGCCTTTGTTCTTCCTCCCAGCGGTGCGGCGGGTCACCCGGGCATGGGTGGGGAGGGACGCGCACCATCCCGGCCGCGCGTCCCGCGGGGTGCTCCGAGCGCCGGGGCAGCACCGCGGCACTCGTACGGGAGCTCCCTGTAAAGCCGCGGCCACTTCGGCAGGAACATGACCGACCCCCGCCTGTGTGCTGGACAGAGGAAGCCCAGCCTGTCCTTTTCCATTGAGGAAATCTTAAAGAAACCTTCTGCCAGCACTGCCCTGGGCAGTGGAACCAGCAACAGAAATAGCTACGCGGAGAGACCTCCGTCCCTGAAAGCAGGGTCACCGGTGGCCTTAGGTAAGTACCAGTTATAACACTTAATGAAAATGCTCCTCGCTTTTTGATCTCTAAAGCTGTCACGTTTAATTACGTAGAATTTTTATTCTTTAACTTCTGTAGAAATTTGGGATTTCCCTTATCAGGTACAAATCATTCATTATATATACAGAAATAATATTTTTAAAATAATTTGCTTTCAACCTCACAGTAGATTGGTCGGGGGTTTTGTATATCGTAAAGCCCCAATGTCATTGGAGAGGTGAGTATGCAACCTGAAAAGCTATTTCAGGTAGCTTTCTTCAGTGAGGAGTGCTTATTGTAAAAAAATACAGCATCTTTCCTTTTAAAAAAACAATACTCTTGTTATCTGGTAGGGGGGAAAAGCCAAATAAATGCCTGCCATAAGGACAGGTATTCAGACTCAGGAAACGAGCCTAAGCCTGCTGCAACTTAACAAAACTTTTGGAGTTTCACTTATATCAAGAGTTGACTGTTGTCTGGAATTACAGACAAATATCATATCAGCACCCTTTTCTGATAAATCTGACCTCAAGCAGGAGAAATTATTTGTAAGGGTAATGGTAGCTATCGGAGTATTAGAACCCAATTGCTGGAATAAGAAAAGAGAAAGCATATATGTTTAATTCTTTCTTCTTATCATCATGGACACTAGGTTCTTTCATGAACAAAACATAAATAGCTAATAGAAAACTTGGCATGATTTCAATCTTAGCAAATCAGCAAGTGTATTAGACTTTTTGACTTCAGTTTTCACAGTTTAGTTACTCTGGCCTTGAGTGAACTTTTACCCCCACAGAAATTGTCGCCTTTTGTTAAACAAAGAAAAATAACCAGCATTTGCTGGATTTAGTATTTTTTCATCTTTTTCTATCTGCATTTTCCATGAAAAAGAGATATTTTATGTATACAAGCAGATCCACTAAAAAAAAAAAAAGACACAAAATTTTCACCTACCTCTCACTCAACTGCTTTCAACAAGAGCAAGGAT
>WBMY01009950.1:88047-103811 GCA_013397315.1 Donacobius atricapilla | reverse complement strand
TTTTTTTTTTTTTTAAATATAGAGACATCCTTTCATGGATCAGGACCCCATTTCCCAGGACACTGTATGAACCACTCATTAGTTAGGGTAGAGAGTCTTTTTCCAAAAGCCTGCCAGTCCAAGAAACCGTTGCCTTTTTGCATAGTTTCATCTCTTTTATGTCCAAACTGGATACCAACCTGGACTGGAAAGCAAACAAGACCTAATGGTGAGGAAAACTACTCAGTAGTGTAACACTAGTTACTGGAGTTGGACTTAAGCACCTAACACTGACTCAGTCATGCTTTGCACAAGATTTGGACTTCTTTTAGTTCATCAGTGACAGAGGGTAACTCGTCTCCTCACCAAGTGGCAGTCAGTCCACCACTCGCCTCACAGCATTGGGTCTGAATATATACCACTGCTGCCTTTGTGCCAGTAACTGTAGCTTCCCATGGACACTGTGTATGGGGAAGAGAGAGAGGGTTCTGCTGTTTTTTCCAGAACCATAGGATAACTGGGGTTTGGGGGGACCTCTCCAGGTCATCTGGAGGTTCCGCTTCCTGCTCAAAGAAAAAGCTGTTTCAAAGATAAAACGAGGTTGCTGAAGGCTTTGGCAAGAGTTGCTTGCTTGTTTCACCAATGGTTCTATTGGAGGACTGGAGCATTTGGAGGTTTCCTTAAGCTGCTTTTGCCAACTGGAACTGGACAACCAGTCCTGAAAGAAGCAAGAACTTGGTAGTTTGTAGGGGTGGACAAGGACATGAGTGATGCTGCTGGTACAGTGGGGCCCATGTGCTGAAGGAGCACAGGCGCCAGATTGTGAAGGGAAAGAAATGCTGCCATGAGTACTGAACACCACTGAAAATTCAGTCAGTGCATGTTCACAACATGGGCCACAGAACTGCATTTCAACAACATGAGAATGCTCTCAGGGAACAGAGACAGGACTTTTTTATATTGTCTTTTTCACAATCCGTATATCGAAGCCTAATTTCACTGTGTGTCTTAGCTTGTGTATTGGCCACTGCAAGCACAAGGGTCTGACAAATCTGCGTGCAGGACACAATGGGTTCCTGAGACGACACTACTGCACTGCCAGTGCACCCTCACCCCAAGTTGCTCCACCTGAGCATACAGTCAGTTTTTCATCTTGAAAGCAATGCAGGCATAACCACCAGGCTTTGCCTTTGCTTCACCACCTTCACACCAGGGAGAGACTGTAGCTGTAGCAAGAGAATATAATAACTCTTCTCTCCCCTGCTAGAAAGCAAGGCTGGATTCATAAACTTAAGGGAATGCAGAATATTAACTAATGAAAACAGCATATACAAGTGAAGATTCACTTAGTTGTTACCGGAAGTGGGAAAACAGGAAAGCTGTAGGAATCTCCCAGAATGTTGTTGTACTTTGTTTCTGCAATTGATCGAGGAAGATTAAAAAAATGAAAACAAAACTTTTTCACAGTTTGTTTCTTACCTAAGAATGTGGTACCTAAGTTGATTACCCTTTGCTTTCTGACCAGAACTGTGTTTTATTCACATAAGTTATATTTATTTCAGAAGTGCAATACCCTGTGCTGTACGTCTTGGGATAATTGCTGCATTCTATCTCAGTCGTTCAGCTGTATGCTAGATAACACTGTCATTAAAAAAATTGTGTAAATAATCAGCCACATCTAGTGTGGCTCAGTGCTGGCCAAGACCAGGGAACTGAAATGAGCTAGGGAACTTACTGGAAATTTCAGGATAGGATACAAATCCAGCTGCTTTCTCATAACAGTTCAGCAGCAGCAAAGAAGGAAGTACTACAGGTCAGGGCTTAGTTATATCTTACTATGGATTTTAAGAACATTACCAACAATCCCATATGGTATTTATCTGATCAAAGCCATGATTCATATGAGAGACAGGAAGATCCATATGCACCACATAGGCTACTTCAAGGTAACTACCGAGGCCAGAAATTGCCATTTGATTCAGACAGTCTCAGTACCAAGATCACTCTTGTCCTGGAGTCTAAATCTAGCCATTATGAGCTGAGGAGATGGGTGGGACCAGGAGAGCAGAAGATGCAGCATGTCAGAAATGGTTGGACTTGGTGGTCTAATGTTTGGACTTGATGATTTTAAAGGCCTGTTGCAACTTATGACTCTAAATGAGGGGTGCAAACCAAGATTCCCAAGGAAACACATGGGGGCTGGACCAGATGACTTCTAGAAGTTGCTTCCAACAAATTATTCTGAGTCTCTGACAAAAAGGATGTTGTGATGTACAGTGCAAGCATCTTAGAAAAAGCTGGGGCTTGATCATGTATAGGAAGATGTCTGGGCCTGACTCCTAAGTTCATATGTTTTTTAAATGTAATTCCAGTGGGACTTGGAATAAGGAGTGTGCAGTGTTCTCTGAAGCATTTGGCTTCCCTGTTGCAGTGTTAGTCATAGGGCAGTTTACTGTACAAACACAACAGCTCGAGGACCTGGAGCTGCAGTTGTTGAAGCCTGCTGAAATCACTGAAAGCCTCTTACCAAATTAAAAAACAAGTAATGGACAAAAAGACATTTTAGTATGCAGTCTGTGCTTTCCCTCTCAACCTTTTGTCACAATGCCTAGAAAGAGTAACTATGGCCTTTGCAAGGAACACAATTAAACACCCAATGAGTGCTGATGTCCTCCCTTGTGCCAACTCCTTAATTTAAAACACAGAAGAATATCAGACCTATTTCAGAAAAAAAAAAATTGTTCTGAAATTCCTGGGAACCTGATTTTAACGTACTTGAAATTACATCTGAAGTGATTGTTCATTACTCCCCTACTTTCTGACAGTGAGTTTTCACCAACAGGAGATCCTTTATGAAGACAGGGAAAGCTTGGGGTGAGAGTGTTACACCTGGGAAATTAATAGTGAAAGCAGTAACGGATACGGTAATTTCATCATTCTGCCTGTGTTATGCTCCATCATGTTAAGGATATGCAAATTAACAGGAATACAACCACCACTTCACATACAAATGTCAATATGGTGATTGTTCACCTTTAGCAACACTCCACCCAGCTTTATCACTGAAGAGGAAACAAATTGAAGGAATTTGACTGAACAGATACCATCTGGCCAGTAAGACCAATTCACCCCACCTATTACAAGGAAAACCAATAAACCTGGAAAGCAAAAAAAATAGGAAAGAAAGAAAAAGATGTAGAAGAAAAACAACACAATACAAATATGCTTTCTTTTCTCAGTGACAGACTCTTCCCTGTTCACAGCCTTAGTAAGATCCTAAAATCATAAACCTTGTTCCTCTACAGGTCTGTCTCTCTCCAGTGATTACACAACAAGGCTTAAATGGAACTTAGGTCATCTGAAATAACCTCCTGCTTTCAAAATGAAACCCTACTATCTTGGCTGAAATTGTCCATACTTTCCTATGCAACTGAAAGTCAAGACAGAAAGACCATTTTGAGCCGCAAGTCAAAGTAATTTCTGTGCATGACAGTAACAAGTATCTCATGTTGTGCTTGGCTGAAATGTCATTGCCTTCCCTGGGGAAAAAAAAAAAGAAAGAAAGAAAACTACATTCCCAGGAGGAAGTTTTGCCCCATGCAAGCTCCCTGCTGGAGTCACATGAAAGTGTACCAAAAAAATTCAAGCTGGCCTAAAGGGCAGCCACTTCAGGCAGTCTCTTTACTTGGTCAGAACAACAAACACTAAAGAAGGTTGAAATTCAAACAGGATTGGGGCTCCTAACTCTCAGCTGTGTGCTGTAAACTCAGCATGATCTACCTTCACTCTTGTCTTCCAGAAAAACTCCTTGATTAATTCAGCCTATCTATGAGGTTCATACTTCTTTGATCTCAAACAACAGATCCTCCCACCCCTTTCCACCAGCTCACAGAGACATTGGCATTTTCCCATCTGCCTAGGACTGTCTTCCATTTCCTCCTTGTTCTTTCTGCTTCAGTCTGTAATTGCACTGTCCATGCTTAAATCTAGCTTGTGCTCATCACTGGGGTATGCAAGCATCTCAGGGAAAAATTCTGGGGAGGAAAGTTGAATGTAAAGAATAAAGACATGGAAAGGTTACTCAAAGATCGGTGATATTTTAAACAGATAACATTTGAACAATTATTCTTTATTGAAACAAAGCTTTGGCTAATTTTTGGAGCACTTTCTTCATGTAAGTGTCAACCCTCTATAAAATTTCTATTTTGTGGGCTCTTAGGGCAGAATCAGAACTGGGTGCTTTGTCTCTAGATGTTATAATTATCATTGCTCCAAATCTGCTTTCAAATAGAACTTGTTTGTTTGAGAAAATAAATGTCTAACAAGTCTAAAAAGTTAGATGTTTTGCCAGTGCCAGACATGACAACATATATATATATATATGTACATACTATATGTATACATGTAAAATGTGTATTTAAAAATCGAGCCTCTTCCAGTACAGCCTGTAGTGGTTCACATCTGCTGCCATTTAGATATGAGAAAGGAGAGGGGACCGCCCACAGGTGCAGTAAACCCCAGAGCCTAGATGTGGGAGACTGCTCAGGAGTGCAGTCCATTATTACTTTAGGATTTTAATGTTCTTTGGCAATAATAGCAGACAAACCTGTACTGTCATATTTGCTCCCAGGCCATGCAAACCATGAAACCTAAATTCCCCAATGGGTACATTATGTTTATGTGTTGCCTCTTACTCTGACTTTCCAAGCAAAGAAATCCAGGCAGGGAGGAGAACTAGAGCAAATTCTAGGTTTGCCATTAAAGCAGCACAGACACAGATGTCTTGTCTCTGAAGAGTCAACTGAGCCATGATTGCAACTACCAAATGCAGCATATCAAACATTCAGCATCAGGGTTTATGGCAAGGCTGTAAAACTGAAAACGGAGGTGGAGAGTGGAGTATTTGGTGTAATTCTCTTGGGATGCTAACAGCCACAGACAGCGCACTGCCATAAACCTCAAGACTTCCCAGCGTGGTATATTTCAGTACATGGCTTTGCAAAGTCTGTTCACATTTACAAGAATGTGAACTCATACTTCACTCATACTACAGTCATGAGGAGAAGTCATCTGGAAGAGCTTTGTGGTGCCCCTGCTACACACTGAGGCTATGGTGTTAGTAATAAAGGCAACACCATGGCTGAAGAAAGATTGTGGCTTCTTCTTGGCTTCAATTGGCTTCAATTTCTTGTGGAAATTTGGGCCAGTTTCCTCAGCACTTGGGGTCAGGTGTCCAAGCACATGTCATCACTGGTTGCTGCTGAGGTTACCTTAGAGATTGTTTATAATGTCCATGCTCAAATCTAAGCTAATGTTACAGCTGCACTTCATGAATATAGGCCAACACATGTTTCTCCTGTTTGTCTTGTTAACAAGAGCGTGCAGGTGATTTCACAAAGATGAGTTGGCTGTCAGTACCTTCCTAGACATCACCAGCATCACCTGTCACAAAGGCAGAGGGAAAATGTTGACAGTCTGGGCAAAGGCTGCCTTTAGAATTGTCCAATGTCTAAATCAGAGCAGCAGGAAGCCCAGATGGAGAAGAAAGGACAAAGGGACCAGAACTGGGGAAGAGACTGACTTTTTAGCCTATTCATTGGCCCATTTTCCTGTAGGGTAGATGTACCTACAGAGACATTTAAGAAAGAACTAGGCTTTTAAAAGCATTTGGCATCCAGAAAATGCTGTGGCAATCTTGTTGACAGATTTTCAGAGCAGTTCAATATCCACTTTACTTCCAAGTTCTTCAAAAAAGGCAGCCATTAATTTGGATACTGACAGGGAAGCTGAGATTTCTGTATCTTTTGGTTATGTCTCCTTATTGTTACAGTCCTTTTTTAAAAATCTCTCATAAGGACCATTGAAAGTTTTAAGGTGGAAGGAAGGAGAGAACAGGCAAGATTTGGGGGTCAAATTCACTGAGATCCTGTGTCTGCAAAATGATGTAATCTTGGCATTGAAACACAGCACATAAGGGTTAGGGCCATTTCAGATATGATCAGGTTTGAATGGTACATTATCCAGACCACTTTTCTCACACAAATTGGAAGGTGTGCTGAACAGTGGCTACTTTATTCAAAGTTGTCTTTTGCTGTGTCCTTCACAGATTCCAGCAGCCAGAGTCAGTCTGACTGTGACCTACCTTCAGCCAAAATGCTTCTTCGCACCACATGTGCTACACCCGTGGCCAAAGCAAGGAGGGGGCAGGCAACTCACTGCAGAAGACCTACTGCCAACCCAGTGTCCCTCCTGGGTGAGGACATGGGACGTGAACATCTGGAAGGCAAAAGAAAACATGAGGAAGAGGAAGATCAGCTATGTGGTTTCCCAGTGGACCATCCACTTCATGGTGAGCGCCTCTATATTCAGACTTTCCCCTTCAATGACCCAAAACACAGCTGTTATCTTGCAATTATGTACATGGTGATACCAAGCAACAGACATCACTAATGTTTCCATTGGCTGAGTCACAGTAGATGGTCATAGCTCCTGGATGAGTCACAGAGATGGTTCTTCATTGTCTTCATTCATCGAAAGACTGAAGAACCACTATTTGAGCTAAGTCCCAGCTTGGTCCTACCAACTCTACGAATGTTAGTGGTAGGGACTGCTTTGGGTGTTTATTGCCCTCCTGCTTGGGGTGTGAAGAGTTAGCATGTTCTGAGCCTCACTGCCAGGGTTGTGCAACGCCCATTTCCTGGAAAATGTGCATTGCACAATGTGGGGAGAGAAGCTGGTGAACAAGCCAAGTCAGCTCAATGTGTTCTGTACACCTTGGACCCACTGTACAGGTGATGAAGAGGTCATCAGCATGCACACAGGCAAACTGGCAACATGAAATAGATCTGGCAGGATGTGTCAGGCACAGTTTTCAATTCTGGCCATGCTGGTCAATCTGCTAATTTAATTAGTTATGAACACTGGTAAACAGCGGTCTATCTCTTAGCCAAAGCACTGCACAACACAAGTATCCTTTTCCAGTATGTTGCACAGAGACTTTAGGCTAAGCAGGATACGTGGTACCTAAATGAGACAAGTTCCTAACAGACAGAGGGCAATAATTAGCAGCATGTGACAAAAATTCCAGTAAGTTCTTTGAGTTTGAGGAAAAGTACAGACATTCATACTACATTCCAGAAAACAGGTTTTCAGCAGCAGCAGAAAGGTGTTTTTTGCATAATTTGTTGTTATTACTCAAGGGAAAAGAAGGCACTTAATTTAGGTCCATTGAAGATTGCAGATGTGGGGTTACTCAGCTGGCTTTCCTGAGATCCATACATCATCCTTGCTCCATACTCTGCAAGCTGGCAAGAGAAACAGCACTTTCTGTGACATACATTTGAAAGAAAATCCTTGTTTCTGCCACTGCTGCCAGGGTATACATGAGTCTTGTGACAAGCTGCTTTCACCTTCTCCTCCAGCACGAGACAGCCATCAGTCTTGATGCAGGGAGAAGCCTTGTAAGATAACTGGAAATTTTAGCTTTCCTCTGCTGTGTAAACTGCACACAGCTCATTACAGCATGGCTAAATCATGTTGCCTCCTCACAGAAGAGCCAGGGCTGTATGTATCTGGCTCTCTGAGTTGCCTCTGAGTATAAAAGTAGAATATTCACATGTGAGGGAGTCTCCAGCCAGGAGGATCACACCATAGCTGGGAGGTGGCTATCCTGACGTGGCACTTAGCTTCACTGACCAGCACCATGGTGGGTACCAGCCTCATCAGTAAAGCAGGGGAGCACAGATGTAATTATCTGCACAAAACTGAGCCAACATGAGCAGCCCCCTTCAATGGCAATGTGTATTTTAAAGGCATTTGAAACAAAATTCTTCTGTTCCCTGGTCACAGTGAAGTTTTGAAACCAAGCAGAGGTTTAATGATCTGCCATTTTCTAGGCTACTGATTCCTGCAGTTGCCAAGCCTTTGATAGAAACTGGCTGAAGAAGGAGGGACAATCTTAAAGCACTGTATTGACGTTTTCTCTGCGGTATGCAAACAACGATGTTTTAGATCACGTTCATGCACTGTGTCATTCCTAGCAGAGAGTTGGAGGCCTGGGTTTAAAACACTTTCCTGCGTCTCAAGTTTCAGCCTCCTTCTTCCACTTTACATTACAGGGGAAGAGCTGGTGGCTCTTTTTCTCCTGCCTCTGCCTGTGGCCAGTATCACCTTTCTCAGACAAAGTCAGCAACAACACCTGCAGAAAGGTGCACCATCCCTGCTAGCAGTCTGTAGTCCTGCTGACAGCTCAAGCTGATAGCAAATTAACTTCTGTTTATGCACCTGTCAACTATGGGGTGCTTCAGACATGCTTGCGGCATGGCAGCTACAGGTCAGTTATGGGTCCTCTGACAAGGCACCTCGGCAGCCCAAAATGCCCATAGCACATCCATGGGGGTGTCCCCAGGACCTCCCTCACACCCACTCCAACGATGCCTGTAAGCACTCAGAGGAACAGCACCAGCCTCAGCAGCAGGAGACCTTTCTGATGTGGAAAGACATCAGAAGCCCTTGGTGGGGTATTCCTTCACCTCTCTCTCTGCACACATCTATTGATGTAAAACACCTTCATGATTTGTGAGGAAGGGCCCTGGGCTCTATCTAGACACACACATCTGTTTAGTTGTCAGGGAATAGAAGAAATCAGGTGCACTATACATTCACCTTGGAGGCAGGAGGGCTGGGCTTTGGTGCTATCTTGTATAGGAGGAGAAAGGTGAGGAGGAGGCTTTGACAACAGCCTCCTTCATGGGCATGTGGTCTGAGATAGCAAGAGCACCCCTGTGACCCTGAGTATGGATTTGGAGCATAATTCCAGAAAAGCCTGCAATAATTCCCTAAAATTTTTCTTTTCCCACGAAATGGCTTCTGCCACTAAGCGGTTCAGAAATGCAGTGTCATTTAAGCAAAATAGATTTATGCCCTTATCACAAACCACTTGCAGGAAGCAATGCCTCTTGTACTTTGAACTTAGAGGCTGCATTGTAAGCAAAAAAGAGGAGCCCTCATATGCTACAGACATGCTGACACTGGCATTAGTTTTGCTATAAATCCTTATTTGAATTTGGGTGCCTTCAATCTGAATGCTGTATGCTTTCACCTGTGGCTGCCTGCATGACAAGCTCAGCAGAGCCTTTTCAGAAAACCTGGATTCTTAGAAAGCAGCATTGATAAAGCCCATTTTAGAAGGAGAAGAAGCTTTGATAAAATCTGTTTTAGAAGATCATTCTAAGGAAGGCCTTACTTTTGAGCTGCAGGTTAAGACTCTGTTAGGGCCAGCCACCTTCTGTGTGATGAGTTATTGCAGTCCCTTTGCCATGTGCAACCACCATCACTGCCAAGAGGTATTCAAAACTTCAGAGCAAGCACGGCAAGCTCTTGTGGTTATTAGTCAGTCTCTCAGCAACCTATCTGTGTAAACACCCAAATCCTGAGCTCCCACTTCCCTTTTAATTACTTCTTTCTGCTCTGTCTGAGCTCTCAGGGGCTTGGCTTGCCAGTTCAGAAGGGTGGAGCACTGGAGCCTGAGAGGGTAACATACCCCCGTGCCTGCCTGACCTGCGGCAGCTCCTGGCTGAAATTGCCAAGTACAAGATCCCAGCCTAGTTTGGATCCTCCTGTGCAATCATTTTGCAATGTCTTTTACACATGCTGGGTCTGATTGTATACACTGGGCAGGTGTGCACTGTAACTATATCCAAAGGCACTACGTGTATGTGCCCAGTATCGCACACAGATAACAGTTCCAGTCTTCTGCTCAAGCAAAGGAGCCTTGGAGAAGCCAGGTAGCAGCGTCACCTTCAGACACTGGTGGATGTCCGGTTTTGTGGGATTTCTTCTCTGGGAAATAATTCAAGGACAGCATAGATCCTGCTTCAAAAAAAAAGAGCTCCTAATTCCAGCAGAAACTGAGGTGTTCAGGCTGTGAACCACACGTGGTTCAGAGGTTCATGTTGTTTCCTGCAGCTCGTGTCTTCATTATTTGATGTAGAGCATGCTGCCCTAATGTATCAACACCACCCAAATATTTCCATAGCATAAATCCTCTGCACATTGCTGACTGGGAGCTCAGGGATCTTTTTATTAATCTAATGTTTTATTGCTGTGATAGCATCTGTGATCCCAAAGCATATTGATGAATTCTGGTGGCAATTTTCATAAAGACAACAGAAAGTATAGAGATAATCTCAATTCTGGAGGAATTTCAGTATAAGTCATGTCCCCTCTGTACTGATGCCAGTTGCAGACATCCTTAGCTCAATGTTTATGTTTTCTCTGAAGTCATAAGTTCACTTGTACTGTTCATTTGCAGACAATATGGTCAAATCCATGTACCCCTGTGAAACAGCATGGTTTATCTCTCATGGAACAGTCTTTCCCCCGATATGCTGACTTACCTTAATCCACTTTTGAAACACCCAAGAGACAATGAAGCACTGTTCAATCACAATCCCAGATAAATATCAGCTGCCCAGAATACACCAATGGAACTGTGAGAAAGGGCACAAGCATCCCATTGTCCTGTAGAAAAAAAGGAAACAATTTTAAATGAAAAGGAAAAGCAGGAGATAAAAAAGAAATGCCCATATATATAATTTGGCTGCCATTAGCTGTCTTGCCAGCCTTTTGTTTATCTGTGTGAATAGTCCCTGCAGCCCTGTGTCTCTTAAGTGCAGTGTTCCTCTGTATACACTTGGAAATGTCCCAGATCATTGACCTTGTTTTGGTGGGTTTGCTTGAGGTATTGTTGAAGGCTGGTTCTTTTTTTTTCTCCCTCTTTGAAGACTGACTGTTTATAATGACACCCTGGATATTAAATGAAAATCTGAATCCTTTACTCTCACCCTTCAAACTCTGTTCACATAGAAGTCTCACTGGTACAAGTAAGCACTGAATAAAGCAAAGCTGTCAGCAGCTGGGGACTATCATAAATTCCTTTTTTGTTGTTTCTTCATGGGTATTGGGTTTGGAGTTTTATTTATTTAAAGCAAATGTTAACATTCAATACTATCCTCAAGCAGCCCCCTCTTTCCTGGGAATTTTGGATCCAAAGGGTACATTACACAGGTTAATTTATTCCTTCTAGTCGAATCTGTATAATGTGGCCACTTGTAAAGCTGATGGCACATCATGATTAGCTTATTTCAAAGGTCTTAATGAGTATTTATTGGCTTCTCCAAAATTGTTCTAGAACTTTTCGTTAAAGCCCTGGTATATGGTACTATTAATTACTGGTCTTTGAAATTGAGGGCAGGTCTTTTACCTACTGTTTTAGCATGCCCTTTATGCTTAAAGGGGAAACAGCAGAGGCAGGGATTTAAATAAACATTCCGGATTGGTGTCTAGATTTTTGCAGGTACAAATAACCACAAAGGGTAGGAATAAGAAAGAAAAAGAGGCTGTCTGTGCAACCTCCAGTAAGCTCAGCTTTCTCCCTGTTGCAAATGGCTGGTTTCTCGCAAGGGTTTTGGACCAGAGAGTGTGGGGAGAATCGTGAGGGGAACCTGTTTTCTTTGGTGAGAACCGTTATTGATTTAGGCTGGCCACTGCTTTTAAGGTGAGGTTTGACTATGGCAAACATTCACTGAAATGGATGTGTCAAGTGTCAAGATTGAGATTTAGCTGCATGGGGAACCTATGCAATCTAGCCCAAATCCACATTGGCCTGAAGGAGTCCATCAAGGTGCAGGCCCGTTGGCCTAGGTACAGACCTGATGGTTTGCTTCATCCTTCAGATATTCTGCTGATCACTGGCTGTGCCAGAGTTATGCACACCATCATTTCAGGCAGCAGCACTTGTAAACACTGTCATCACTTTGCTGGCAGACAGGAAAGGTTAAATTCACCAGGGGCTCATGTTGATGGTGAGCACGATCCTCCAAAACAAACTGTCCGCATGAATGGTTTCATACATACTGTCTACTCCATGCCAACTCCTCTGACAAGCAGACTTAAGAAACTCCCCTGACCACCACCATGAAGCCTGCTTAAACAGGTTTCTAGCCTGGTATTTTTAGCAGTCCTGCTCACACCCCCTGAAGTCTGTACCTCTCTGCATTTCAGTGGTGCTGTCAGGTGATTAGGCACCATACACAGTGCCAGGGTAGAAGCAACTCTATATGAAGGAGTTTTGGTCTGAAGGGAGGAAGTCAGGACTTTAAAAGTTTGTGTTGTGTTGCTCTGAATTAACTTTGGCAATGCCCGAACAGGCAGCAGCTGGATGTTATATGCTGTGTTTCCCTAGCAGGAGGGTCTATCTGGAGCACATTGTACCCATCCAATTAGGAGCAGTCTCATTGCCTATGCAAGTCCTTCTTAGGCTGAAAAACCACTTTAATAAAGATTAGCCACACTGCAATACTCATGCCTGAATATTACAGCACAAGCTGTTTTGAAAGCCATAAGCCACCACTTTTACTACGAGAGGGACTGCCATGGGCACATCCCTGTGTACAGACAAGCAGGTTTTGTCCTGATGCCATCAGCACTCTGTAATAACGGGAGGTTTTTGCTATGGGCTGTCTGCCATGACCAGAATGTCACCACAAGAAAACAACATTCAGAAAAGCCATGAGAAGGAACTGGCTGGGAGACCCACACATCTGAATTACAAAGAAGAGAGAGAGAGAGAGAGAGAGAGAGAGAGGGGGGAACTTCTCTGAAAAAAAGGCAAAAAAAAGATGAAACAGAACTTAACCAGATATAATGAGGATCTATTTCAACACCAGAGTTTCTCTCTGAGAAACAAATGATACAGTCAACTTTGTTACACAGAAAAAATGTATTTCTGAGGATATATAGCTAAAGCCAAATGTTTGCTTATGTAATTGCTTTCTTGTCAAAGAAGAAGTAGACTCTTTGGACCTGGCTGTCACATACTGTGAGAGGGTGTCTGTCCAGAAATGACAAAGAAGATTGCAGCAAGATAAACTATCCCACCAATCTTCATCTATCTAGATTACCTACTTCAAGGCAAACATGTGCTAGCCCTGATTTCCATCCCTTCTGCATTTTTATTTCCTTGTCAATCCTGTGTGTGGCCCAAGTAGGCTTGATGCAGTCGTAGCTGCTAATGGGTAAATGCAAATGGGGGGTGCAGTGGCAGAGATCTCACTGGGGCAGCATTTTTCTAGCTGGTTCGGATGTACAGCTAAGAAACAGCAGTGCAATGTGTACCATAGGTGATCTGCATACTACAGAATGTAGTCCAGAACAAATTTACCACAAGTATAGCATTATTGCAGCTGTGCAGCTTTTACTTTATGAACTGCAAATGTTAACAAACTTCTAGAAGCGGTAGTCATCAGCATTGATTTGCTCATACCTTGAATTTCTTGAAATTGTGTTCTACTGGACAGTGGAAATAAGCTGCAATATACAAAGGTAAAACTGTGTATATAAGCAATTGCAAATCAGATGCTTTGAACTGTGCTTAGTTTAGGGCCTTAATGCCCTAAGCACCCTTGCTTTTTAGGGAAGAAATGATGGGGGGGCTTCATGTGGTAATTTAGAGGTCAGAGATTACATAATAAAACAAGTTGTGAGAGGCCTCTGGGGACTATCTTGTCCAACACCAAATCTAAGCAGGGCCAGTTTAAATCAGGTGGCTTATAGGCTTTTGACCAGTCAAGTTCAGAGTGTCTGCAAGGACTGAGACTTCACAGCCTCTCCTGGCCCACATCAGACTACCCTCATGGTGAAAGCATTTTTTACCTATTATGTAACCAGAATTTTCCTTGCTGCCACTTGTAACCATTGATCTCACCCTTCCACTGTGCGCCTTCTAGAAGAATCTCTATTTCTACAAAGTTCATATGTTCCAACTTGTTCCAAGTCTGACCTAGTAATAATGCAGATCTGCAGAGGACAAATGAGCCTGTTACTGAATTTAAAGGAGCTATACTGCTTTATCAGCATGGAGAATCTGGTCCTTCCAATGTCAACAGTAAGGCAATGTATAGACAGCTGTTTCTCTAAGCATCTGAAAATGCTGATATATTTAGCTGCCTCGTATTTTCAGGCTTGGTTTCAGCAGCCAGCTAACCTGCAAATGACTTTCACAGAGCATAAAAGCACAGTTGAATATCCCTGGCTTTTACACAAAAAATAGCTCAGGAAACTCAGAGAGAGTCTTATTTCCCCAGAGACTCTAGAGCCACATTTGAAAAGCCAAAGTTACACTTCCAAAACTTCCTAGTCTTACATCTTCCACCCACATTCTTTATTAGACTGTAATTCTGAATGCTGTTGTTTGCTAGGGGATCTCTAAGCTGAGGTCCCAAGGCAAACGGAACTATCAAAGCTACGGTCAGAAAAAGTTTCATCTTGCAAGAGAAAATGTTAACATAGAGTCCCAGGTTTTTTGCATTACTCATTAGTTTTTAAAACATTTTAAAATAGAATGACTGATTCCTTATTGAAAAACATACACTTGTCTATATTCCCGGCTGGCAAAAGCCTTGATTAGTTAACAGGAGTCTATTTTGTTAGCAATTTAATTTCGTATCTAGTCAAAATCAAAGTTCATCCTTCAGTTTCTACTGGCCTGTAACCGACCTCATGTTACTGTATTTTGTTCAATCTGATGAGTTTCAGCTTTGCAAAGTCTGGTTTCAGTAGGATTGATAGTTCTGAGTACTGTGCAGACCCTCTTGTCTATAGACAAGTTCACCTTTTGAGAAGGAAAAATGTGGAGGATTTAGAGTGAACTGGTAGGGAGTTTCTTTTGCTTATCACCGAGTTAACTGGGTCATTTTCATACCCAAGAAGCTGTTATGAGACACCGGAAACTCGTGTGCCTGTTCTCTCTGAAGCCACGCTCTCTAGTCCTGGACATTTCTCAGGTGCCAGCAGGTCAGAATATAGTAAGCCATTTAGCAAATGTGAGGTTGAAAATCCTCCAAACAAGAAACAGCATTATCAGTGGGGAACCCTATCTCACCTACAGGGGATGTAGTGTCCTAAGATTTCTACTGTCAGCACTGATACTTCCCTTTTCTTGAATATAGCAATAAACCCCCTTTACAGTAATCTTTTGAGAAGGTTGAAGTAAACATAATCAGGGCTTCTCAGGAGAGGGTGCCCTGTATACTTCAGCATAAATGCACACAAATATTTCTCGTTTCAAATCTGTGCCCCAGTAATGCCGGCAAGATTCAGTGGAAATAACATTCTTCCCTTGAAGTCTGATGTCAATGCTGCAGTTTAATGAGTAGTTCTTTGATAGGCTGGTAGAAAGTCTATGATACGGATTTAACTGTGTTGGACATGAGCTTTATTAGGCTGTTTCTGAAATATGGTAGTATTGACAGTGTTTATGATAAATGACACTCCTCAGTTATTCTTGCATGACTGGTTTCCTTTCAAAGTCCCCAGAGGGTTTAGAAAAGATGAAATATTCACAATGGTATCATGTCTGGGCTCCTTCCTACCAAGCTGATGAACAGAATATTTTAATCCTTATTTTCTGTATCAACAGAGTCACATGGAGGTTTCGATTACTGAATGAAAAATGTCATTTTTTGGTTGGCACAGAGCCCACTTTATAGCAGCCTAGGTGTTTAGTTACCTTTCACTGTTTTAGTGGTCCAAAGGATGCTATTGGCTGAACAAAAGGAGGAAAAGGTACCAAGTCTCTTTGAGGGGCTAAGCTAACCTTGTCTAGTCAGTTGTTCCCACTAGAAAGAGTATGCCTCTGTCTAGGTTAGAGAAGACAGGTGTCTGCTAGGGAGGGCAAGACATCCCTTTGGAATGGAGAATTCAAACCCCCTCCCTCCGAATTATTA
>WBMY01009950.1:0-87960 GCA_013397315.1 Donacobius atricapilla | reverse complement strand
GCGACTTTATGGGAAAAAATTCTATGCGGGGGAAAAAAACCCCAATCAAATCTAACCCCTAACAGCCTCCAGTTACATAGTATGAATTGTTAGTTGTCATCAGACAGTGGAAGACCAAAAACAGCCATTCAGAATAGCAATTTTCTCTAACAACATGGTTTCATTGACAATTACTTCAGGTCACTGAGTAGCAAGTTCATCACAGTCACTAAAACAGTATTAGAATTTTTATGCACCTATCAGATGCAGTTTTACAAGCTCAGTAGAAAAAACCCTTGTGATTCACAATGCTTGAGGTGTGGCTTTTTGCGCTGGTCACTCAATGTGAGCTGGAACATACTCTTAATTGTGCATGGGAGAAGATTCCAGCTTTCAGATGAGGCTGAACTCCACATTCTGCAGCTGCTTTTTCCTCTTCCTTGCAAAACCTTCAGCATAATTTCAGAGCAACCAAGACTTCATTCTAACTTACATCAAGTGCTATACAGAGTTCATGATCTAAATAAAATACCCTGGTGTAGAAGGGCATTTTCAAAACTGTGTAGGAGTGTTGAGGGAAGTACTTTTGTGATCAAACCACAACAGGTGAAGCAATGGAGCAGTCTAGGAGTCCTCTTAGGAATTCAATGTACCCAAACTTCCACATGGGCTTTAAGGTCTTCTTAAGGTTAGGTTCTTTAAATTAAGCTTGTTTAGAAAGTCCCCACACCACAATGGTAACAGCCAGAAAAATACCTTTTCTTTGCAACTGCAAAGTTAAACAGCTGGCTATCCCTGCTGCTGTATGAATGGTATGGGAAGAAAACAGCAGTTAATAGTTGGGGTCAATAGTTGGTCCAACACTGAAGGACTTTGGTTACAAATTCATTGCAGGGTTACTGTGGTTAAATAGGTGTTTTTAGCTGTTGACATGCAGTGGATCCATGGAATTAGTACGCAAATGGACACTTTTGACTCATTCCTATAATGATAAAGGAGTTCATTCACATCATCTGCTAGAGAATACCAGGAGCCAGTCATCTATGGTAAGTACATGCCTAGAAGGTGTTGTAGATGCCATCTCCGCTGCAGAGCAATTTACAGAATTTGCTGCATCTCTGAATCTTCTTGTGGTCCTGCAGCCTTTTCCTGTAAAAAGTAATACAACTTTCCTTGTTTTTCACAGCTGAGAGGAAAGGGAAACGAAGAATCCGGACAACATTCACAGCTGAGCAGCTCCAGGAACTAGAGAAAATTTTCCAAGTGACTCACTACCCGGATATCCATGTTCGCAATCAACTGGCAGCTAAGATAAACCTCCCAGAAGCCAGAGTTCAGGTACAGTGTGTCTCCAAAAGGCTATGTTCACTGCAATTCATTCATTATTTGGCATTCTTAATAGTTTATGCCTGGGTGGCAATGCTAATGAGATACGTGACCTTTCTCTGACCCTACAGATGAGGCCAGTATCATTGTTCTTTTTACAAATAGGGAAAGAACTATTTGTCCCCCAGCTGCGACTAACCAAATGGAATTAATCAAAGGGTTAACAGAAGCTCTAAGCAGACTAAATGCATAGCAAATAGGAGTTACAGATGGTTATGAGCAACCTGTTGGACTCTGTAGCAACAGACCAGCCACTTATGGAAATATTTATTAATCATTTATCAACCATTTATAGGCTAATATTCATCCAGTACTAACTGCCATCCACATCCATCTTCCACAGGGTCTCAAAAAATGTGAGAATAGTTGCCAAAGTAGAAGTGCTTCTTAGTGTTCTGTATTTTGATATCACAGGCTATAAATGCACTGACTATAATTTCAGTGCACAGAAATTAATCCAGTTTCCCCCAGTTGTAATATAATGTTGCTGACTGAGCTAAAAATTGACCCCAGATTCTTATTGCATAGGAAATCTGCTACATTAAAATATACATACTACTCTGTATTGGCATTTGGTGTTGTCTACCAGGCACTGTAGTGATGATTTTTGCATGATGCAGTTACTGGACTTTCCCCACTGCTATAGTCATTGGTGTACTTCTTTGCATATATCCCTCTCTAACAATCAACGTTCAACAGAGAACTCATTATTGACTATGACATGCCTGGGGCTATTGACTAGCCATGATAATATTGCTTCATTATTGACAGGGAGACAGGGAGAATTAGACCTGCATTGCCACAATATGCCCATTAGCAATACCAGTACACCAACAATGCATTTCCAACAGCATAAAACACAAGCTGGGCTGTCAGTCAGTGTCCTCCAGAAAAAATGAAAGAACATGGAAAGAACTGGACGTATTTCTGTTAAAAAAATTCATCTGTATGGGGAAAAATAAACATTAGTTATTATGGGAAACATCAACCTGAGATGTAAATAAAAGAAGTAAAAAGTCCCTCATGTATGAAGTGCACATGGCAAATTCCCAATTCAGACAGTGTTATACATGACACAGGAAATTCTGTCTTTGACCTCATCCAGGCTGATAAAGGGAAATCAGCCACAGGACTAAAAATTAGCAGTAACTTAGGTTTAAGTTAGAAGTTATAGTTTTGACTGACTGCATTTGTCCTACATATCAAATAGCACACAGAGAATTTGCATGTGCTCTTGCTACTTTGAAATAATAGTTTTGACAAGTCAAATCACCTCAGAATATAACTTAACTGTCGAAAACGTAAGTGAACAACCATTCAGTAACCAAATGAAATGCTTTATAACCGCGAAAAATCCTCCAGTCAAGATAAAAAGCTATGATTGCTGTGAAACAGCTTAAGTGGATAGACGAAATTGTATAAGTGCACGTGTTACACGGAAAAAAAAAAATCCTGTATGAATAAACATAAGAAACAAGAAATTATAAAAAATAAATAGGCAAAGCAGGAGGGTGCAGGCCAAAACTTTAGTCAGAAAAATTAAGAATCGAAAGCTCAATAAAAGTTGATTAAGAACAAAAAAAACTAAACCCAAAGTGATCAATTATATTGATCTGTTACTTTATAGAAACAGTAGGACTGTCAAGGATAATGCATAAATGGCAAAGATGTTCAGTCATAATTTCTGCTCTATCCTTGGAAATATGTCAGGTAAGGTGGCAACACTTTCTATAAGGATAATGTTGCACAGCAGCTGCTACAGACAGATATTTTTTAATCTACACATCCAAGTAACTTACCTCCAGTGGTTCTGAAAAAACTGCTTGAGAAGCAGCTTGGGTCATCAGTGTTGATATTTAATCAGTTCTGGAGCATGAGAGAAATTCCATTCCAGGGGCCTTGAAGAAATTTAATGTGTCAGTATTTAAAGGATAAACAGGACAACAGATAATGACTGGCCCATCAGACAAACTTTTTTTTTGGCAAAACTGTGAAAAGGACTGTATACTCTGTTAATAGAGAGTTAAAGAAAAGATAACATACTTCATGCTTACTAGCACTGGTTCATGAAAATAGACACTGCCAAACTCATCTTTTTATGATTAGATTATTAGTGAGTTTTAAACTGAAAGAAGGTCGATTTACTTTATGTGTGAGGAAGAAATTCTTTATGGTGAGATTGGCAAGACACTGGAACAGATTGCCCAGAAAAGTTGTGGGTGTCCCATCACTGGAAGTGTTCAAAGTCAGGCTGAATGGGGCTTAGGGTAACCTGGTCTAGTGAAAGATGTCCCTGCCCACAGCAGAAGCGTTGGAACTAGATCTTCTTTAAAAGATGCATTCCAACCGAGACTAGTCTATGGTTCTATGATTCTGTGTATTTGGTTGATAAAGGTATGATATCTGTGGTAGACAGAGCATGAGGAATAGGTTTACAACACAATAAAAAGAGCTGATGCTGGATATTGAGAAATCGTTTTACATGTAAGGGTGTTGGAGAGCTGCTTGGGCAAAAAAGAGCAATTTGGTCTGAGAAGTGTTAAAATCTTTGCCTTTAGTTAAAAAAAGTAAGTCCATAAAGTGAGAACTTTATCCCATGTACAGGTTTTAGAAGAAGCGCTTCAGAGACTCAGCGTTGGCTGAGTGCAACCTTTGCCCTCTATCACTTTGTAAGTGTTAAATGGTGCTGTTTCACCATGTAACTCCTGCATGGTGGAAAAGGAATGGAGAAGTTTATACAGACTAAGCAGTTTCCAGACACATGCAAACCCAGATAAACAAAACTGTCCTCTCAGTAACCCCAGATACTTCTAACTACCAGCAATATAGCAGCTAACTATCAGCAGTGTAGCAAAGGGCTCCTGACATTCCCATTACTTCTTGGGTGACAGATGCAGAAATAACTGAGCTGCTCATTATTTGGCTTAAAATACATATGTATTTACATCCATTAGCACCTGGTTTCAATAACTAACACTCTGTGTTCATGTGAACCACTTGCTTACATTCAAACAAGCAAGTCCTTTAGCAAGCTAGAAACTACAATTGAAGAAGGCTTCAACTTGTCACAGCAGTGCAGCAAGATGTGCAGCTGCAGCTGCACAATTAATACATTAATGCCTCTGCCAGAAAGCAGACTGGTCAAATCTGACAGATGAAAGAAACTTCCCTGGAGAAAATTAGTTGTCTGCTTTCCAGTGCAAAAGAGATGGCAGACAGCATACTTAGGTTGCTGAGTGATCCCCTTGGGTCTTTCACTTAAGTCCCTTATGTGAATTTCCAAATGCTACCAGCTAAATATAGGTAGAACCCTGTTACTACATCTTCACTGGTGACACTCTTTTATTGCAGTCCAGCAAAACAAGTAGGTGGATCTTTTCTCAGTCTATTCACTTGGAAACAGGGTGGTAGAGCTTTGTCATGAAATGTCACACCATCTAGGGAAAACAGAATGCTGTCTGCATTGACCACTGCACAGCTTTGACCACAGAAGGATCTGCTCTCCCCAGAGAGCCCTGGAAAACCTGTAATACTGTCTCTCCTTGAACAGGGTGATCCTATTTCTTCTGTGAGCCACAACAGAAAACAGCATATCATGGTAGTCTAGAGATCCCACATGCTATGCAGTGTGAAAAGTGCTCTGTCAAACCCAGTGGTTTACTTTAGATTCAGCCTCTGATTCTGCTGAGCTGGAGGTCAATGTTTTCTGATGCTTAGAGTTTAGGGAAAGCAGTTGGCTGTGAGAAGTTCCTCCTTCATATTCTGTTAATTTCTGTACATTTTCTTTCTTAACTTTATCCAGATCTGGTTCCAGAATCAGCGAGCAAAGTGGAGGAAGCATGAAAAGTTCAGCAGCTTTGGTGGCCTTCAGCATCTGACAGAAGTTGATTTTGTTCCTGCTCTCAAGTCAGATATCACAGTGAGTACTGGACACTTCGTATAAAGTCACTGAGGTAGAGCCAGCTGTCCTTCACCAGGTAATCACTTCACTAGTAATCCCATGGGACTATCCCAGAGAAGGAGCACTGGAACAGACAAAACTGGCAATATGATGACAAGAAATCCCACCACTAATATACTGATCAAATAACACATTTCTTCACGGAATTAAATCTGTTTCATAAATATTCTGCGAGGTGTCTCTTGTGGGATGGTCCTTCCCCATTTTGCTTCTAAATCACTTCCCTGTAAATCATACTTTGATTCAGAATGTCTTTATAATCAGAAATTTCCTGAAAAGGAGGACCTAAGACATTTGCAGCCACAGAGCCATGCTCCTTTACATGCAGTATCCCTTTACAACATCCAGCCTTGGTTAGGCTGACCGGCACTTTTTGCCCTTGACCTATGCTTTAGCAGTCCAGGACTGTTATTTTTTAGGCTGCCACACAAGCTCTTTCCCTGACAGGAGTTTTTTCACGGCTAGGAAAAAAGGTATATTCCTTTGTGTCCTGGGTGACAACACCCCTCTGGATTTTAGGAAGTCTGTTTTTCTAAACTTTTCTTCTTAATTACTGAGCACCAGGGAAACAAATAAGGTTGATTGTAAATTTCATCTAAGTAGAAGTCCATACTGATTCACCTGAGACTACGCTTTTTTTCTTGAAAGGCTCCTAGCTTGATGCCAAGAAAGCTTTCTGCTTCCTTTCCTGCCGTGGGATACTATTCACCACCGCAAGGACAGCTGACAACTGCTCGGCTGCCCAGCACACTCTCCTTCACTCCCCATCACGTGGAGCTGCTGCCCTTCCCAAAACCATACTTGCTCTTCAATGTCCTGCCCCCTTACGGCTCGCTGCTACCCTACAAGTTGGAAAGGAGCAGTATCTGTGCCAGCTCCTCATAGAGAAGGACCTGGGGCAGCGGGGCCTCCCCATGTCCTCCATGAAGGTGTGCGGTTCCTCTCCTTGAATAAACCTGCTGGGATGATGGGTGGCAGTGGTGCCGTGTCATCATGCCGGAGGAGTGCTGCCAGGAGTTGCAACAGCCCAATGGATGTGGGCAAGAGGCACCAAGGACTAGAAAGGAGCTCCTCATCTCCCTGAGGAGCAGCACACTCCATGGAAACCCAACCCTTCAACCGAGAGCCTCTCCCAGCAGGACACAGGACACTGCACCAGGCAGCCCTCTGAAAGGACTGGGATTTTACTCAGCCACGAGACATTGGATGACCTTATTGTACTGATGGCTTGGGGCCAGAAAGATGCTTCAGATAAAGTGTGCATAGGCCTAAGGTCCAGCCAAAGGTGCCTTTCTCTGCACGTTTTGGTCACTTTCTTCATACATTCCAGTCTTCATGTACTGAGCTGCTGCAAAGAACATGTTTAGGTCAAAAATCAAACTTTCAAGATGTTTTTTTTTTCAAGCAGTCAGTGGGGGGTGTTGATTTGCTGTCTTGTGTTTTTGACTTGAATAAAGGGGAACAAACACAATCTGAGCTGAAATATGACAGTCTGAGCTCTGGATTTGGTAGCACAAGTCTCTGGGGGCAGGAGAATTCTTCAGCTGGTTAATTAAAATGCTTATGAGGAAGCCTCTCATTTTTTGACCTAAATTAAGAAAGCTCCAAAACTCCCCCAGAAACAACAATAAAAAGAGACAGCCTGAGTTTAATCTGCTATGTCTAATGGGATGATATGACCCCACAGTTTAGTTTATTGTAGATAAATAATGAGAACGGCCTGCCCATTTACAAAATGTCTCTATCTCTGTTATTTACATAATACTCATCCCCTTCCAACATACGGTGCTTTTCTCTCCTCTGCTTATTCAGGGTCCAATCCTGCTTCCATGAATGTCTGCACTGTATCCTTACTCTTACAGGTCTTCTTCAAGACCTTTTCCTAATACCTGCTTGGATCTGAATTCTCTATCATCCTCATCCGTGTCATCTTATCAGTCACCTGAAGGACACTCAGGTCAGATAAAGGGCTAAACTTCAGCTCTGGCAAAGAGCTTAACACCTAACTGATTAATATCAACACAAATTAGTTGTGATGTTCACCTCATGCAACTTCAGATGACTGCATTGTAGCCACACACACACACACTCTCAAATTAAGGACCTTGAGCTTACTTTAAAGAAGAAAAAAGATCACACTAAGGTTTCTGAATTAGGTGCAGTTCACTCATTAGTGCAGTTTCTGGAATGTGAATTGTCCTTACGCAGTGATTATCTGGAATATAGGCATCAAAATAATCTAAAGCTAAGGAGACACAAGTCTTTGCACAATAGCCCAGGGATTCAGGCCCGCACCTGCATTGAGATAGCTTTTCCTGCATGAATATTTCTTTAGCCTAGAGGAGGATTCTGGGATAATCACAACATGACCATTTTCCATGGTCATGATATGGAGGTAAGAAGCTTAGGATGCTACTTTTACATTGTTTCATACTCTGATGTTTCTACATAATACCAGGTTGGACACACCAGTCCCTGGGACATCCTCAACTCTACAGTTCCTCAGAAATAAAGTATTGCTTTGGGCTAACATATCTTAAACCTGACAAAGAGTTGCTTGAGGGAGAAGTCATCTGGAAGCTGACCACACAAGACATGAGTATGGAAGTGAAGCCATAGTTTCATCCTAACCTTCTTCACATTGATATCAAGTGATTCAAACGACAGGGTTTACAGGCCTCCTGGGGCAGACTCCTGCAGTCTCACAGCATGACATTCCACTTGCATTTTCCATATGACAGCTTCAACCTTTAATCTTCCCTAAAACTCCTTGTGACCTGAGCAATTTCTCCCCCTGGCTTATGGCCCTGATTTCCGTTTTCATACTGAGTTTTTGGCAAAAGAAAGAAAGCAGGAGAACCCAGAGGCCTCTAGAAAGCTTTCTTTTTATGGTTGCTGCTGTTGTTTTGTGGGGGTGGCTAGAAAAGAGAGCTTGGATTTTGAGGGTGTTGTTTACTTTTAAAAGTTTCTCTTTTTTTTTTTTCCCCTGTGTTTACCACATGTTTTGATCACAGTCAAAAAGAGAGCATGCAGAGAGGGTAATACCTGCTCTGCAATTTCATGCAGGTACACACTAGACCTTGGGTCAAAAAAAGCTGTGATTTAAAGCAGCCAAACATCTGGTTCATCATGCTTTTTGACTAAGCTCTACATCCTCTTCCTGCTCTGTGCTCTGACCTGACTTTGCTGAGTGATTGTAAAACGTCTTTCCTCTGATCCCTCACATCCCCCCTTAGCTGCGACAATGGGTCTTGCCTAAGGGTCTACTTCTGTTTTCTTGCTCTGCTCACATTTTGCCCTCATGTCATTTTATTTGGCTTTGGTATGAGAGAACATTATCTCTTCTAGCTCAGGAACCACCAAATGAGCCATTGTCTGTGCATCTCAGGGAGATTAACCCAAAAGACTTGGTGTAAATAAGGGCTAATTCAAAATAAAATTATCAGTGAATTAATTCAGGCGGGCTTTTATCCAACCAGGAGAGTGGCTTTTTCAAGAAGGTCTCCTGTGACACTTCCTCCCTGCTTGTGTCCTTATGCAAACCTGCTCTCTTCTTGGGACAGCTTTATCCCACTTCCAGGACATGTTCTTGCTTTTGCTGAAATCCATAATTTACAGTATCTTTCCAAAGATACCAGCACAGAATGATTTTATTTTCAAGTGGCTAACAATAAAAAATCACCTCCTGACCTCCTGAAGCCCAGCAGAATGGAGAGGGTGGGAAGGGAAAATGCCTTTCATTACAGGTCTTCAGAGCTGGAGCTTCTGAAAGGACTCTGGAGTTTGATCAAAAATGAACCTGGTGTCAAAGCCACGAGGTGGGTTTAGATTAAATCCTTTAAAAGGAAACTCAAACAGGTTTGGTTTTGAATAAGCTCAAAAAAAAAAATCTGTGTCTCAAAGTAGCAAATGATTCCAACAGCTATGAGATACATATTATATTGTCATGGGCATTTCAAGGACAGAAATGTCCCCTCATGTCCCCTCATGGGACAGCTTGCATTGGCGCTCTGACCCTTTCTGGAGCCATCACATCGAGCAGTACATGTTGTCCGCCTGAATGACCTGAAACCTGTTTAAGTTTCAGAGTACCAGCCAGCAGCCATGTGCCAGGAATCTGTAGTAGTTGTCTGTTTCTCTGCATTTCAAAACTCTCATAGTCATGTTCTTTGCCATCACATTACTTGTCTTTGTCACATGGCTGATATTGAGCTTACAGGACAGAAATTCACTGAATCCTTCATCATCTTTGATTAAATATAGATGCTGCTATTTACAGCCTTGCAGACCCTGGGCCTTGTCAGCTTTTAATGCTTTCCAATGCTTCCGATAGCAGAAAAGAGGCACTTTGTCTGTCCCTCAATAATAGGAAAAGCCAATTTACCACTTTCTTTCTCTGCAGGAAGCACATTCCTGACTGTAGGGTGACCTTTCCTCTGCTTGTGACTACTGAAGCTAGGAAAACTTTTAGGGCTCTCAGCAATACCAGCCTTGTCTATCACTAATCTTCCACTCTCTGAAGCCTTGCTTTTCCCTGCCTCATTTCTTCTGTGTCTGACACACAGTAACAGGACTAATGCCCCTGCTACTTCTTCTTTATTCCCTCCACAAATCTCTTTTTGCTGCTCTAAACTTAGAGCTGTCCCATACAATGCTGCCAGGATTTCCCAAGCAGGAATAGGTGCACAGTCTTTTTAGGGGCACCTGGCAGGGTAAACACCTGCTCACTACCATGAAAATTTTGCTGGTCTAAGGACCTACTGAGAAGAGCCTTTGTCCTTCGTTGTCCTGGAGAAGAAGTAAATAGGTGTCCGGTGTTCAGGGTGTATCATATGAATCCCAAGATTATCTTTCTTATGGTTAAGAAAAGCAGGTCCCCACCAAGGGGTCTTAAATCTTAGCCTGCATCACAGGTGTTAGCAATCTTTTATTGATGGCATTTTACAGCACTCCACAGTGCAATCTGGCTGCTCTCAGGCACTCGGAATTTCAACAAATTTTAACTTTCAAATTTTGACATTTCTCTGTGTTATCTGTCTGCCTCAGGCCGATGTCTTAAATCTAAGCAATTCAGTCCCTGAGGCCATGGAAATGGTGCTTTTTAACTCAGGGTGACAAAATTTTGGTGCCCTTTTGAAAACAGCACTTGGAGTAGGAGCTTGAAATCTGGCACAGAGGTGGCCTTTTCTGTTAATTTTGCTCTTTGCTGTCACTGTCACCAACTACTGTCATCTGGCCAAAGTATTAGTCTTTGAAAAGTATTCGTTTGCACAGGTTTATTCTGTATCTTTTAGATGATAGTAGTTACATTCCTTATAGAGTCGATGCTCCCTGGGAGCGTTTACTCTGATGGCTCAGCACAACTTTCCCCACAAGTTCGTTCTCGGCTTGCACTGCACAACACGTGGCCCAGACTCTCATGAAAGCCAGCCCAGCCCTTTTCCCTTGCTTCCTGAATGCCCCAATGCCTCAACCACAGGATCAGGCTGGTGGAAAAATCTCTTCAAGCCAAATAGTGAAACACACGAAATAAATAATTTCCTGTGTCCACTCACAAAATATGTAGGGTGCTATGGGGAAAACACTGCCTTTTGATCTTTACCATGCAAAATTCTGCTGTTCACCTCTCTGTAACTGGGGGCTAGGAATGTCTCCAGGAAGGATGATGAGCCTGGCTGTGGGAGTCTGGTTCAGTCTCTGTTGTTACCAACAGGAAAATGTCCATTTACCTTGGCAGAACCAGAGATTGGTGTGTGCTGGAAAAAAACACCTCTAACACACATACCCACTAAAGAAAACCGCAGCCAGAGGTTTGTTCATGTTGCACAGGGAGTTATTCAAATGCAGACCAGCATTAGCATGGCATTCTAGGAGTTAATATCATTCCAGGCAATTTAGTGCTCTCCAATATTAAAGCTGCTGTCCTTACGAAAACATCAGCATGTGGTTGCATGTTATGTTTTCTGTGGTTAGCTGAGCTACCTCAGACAAGCTGTTTTAATAAAGCTAAATTTGTACTCATGTTACAATGAATGATAGTGCTGAAGGAGCTATGAAAATTAGAAACTCCTCTTCTGGGAAGCCAAGTCTTCTCAGCTCTTGCAGAATCTGTTGCAGCACACAGCACTAGCCCAGGAAATGTTTTATCACACTGTCATAAAATAACTGGTTCTTAGTGTAAATGTTTACTAGGAACAAAATTCGTCTTGTGCTCATTTTCTATGAGGAGGATGTGATCAAGTAGAATAATCCCAGTCGCGCTTCTCCCAGCAGACCAGCTTGGGCTCTTTGATGTTTGCTGTCCTGGCCCCACAGCCTTTGCATTCCTGCCTGCGCCATGACCCAGCCTGAAAAGGGATCACCCTCTTTGTCCATATCAATGAGAGCTGTGCATTCCATTTTCCTCAAGGCAGAGAAAACTGAGGATGCACATCCTGATGAGTAGAAGCTGTGGTCAATAGGTCTTAGGTCCAGCTGTAGCTTTTGGCCTGGGAATTGCAGCAGTGGGATCATACCTTCAGTGCTGGTGGTAGCAGATACCCTCAACAATGCTGGCTGTTCCCACCTCTGAGAAGGATTATTTTGAAGTGACAGGGGCTTTTGAATTTAAGTATGCCTAAATCTCTCCACAGAGTCTGCCTAATTCAGGCAGTCCGAATGTGGCCACAAAACTATGGCTCTGCAATGCCTACTTGTATCAGGCATATTCTGGATACTGTCCTCAGTGTAACATATATATCTTAAAAATACTGTTCTTCTTAAAAGGCTGTCTTCAAAATTATGTATACCTGCTCCTGAACCACATGTAAAGAAAGAAGGGGAAAAGAATCTTCTTTAAAAATTTAAAAATCAGATGAGGATAGCTTAATTAAAAGATAAATGCAAATGAAATCACAACAATCAATGGTAGTTCAACTTTAATTGAGTTTTATCATCAGCAGAGCTGCTGTTGTTTTTCCCTTCCTCCCAGAATGAGAAGCTCTGGAAGGAAAATGTCCCTCATCAAATTTCACATTCAGTTGAATTAGTCTGGAAGTCTTTTTAATAAAATTTTTTAAAAGCAACCTTCACAGAAAACTTTAATTCCAGTCAAGGCCCTTAAACCAACCATCTTGTGCCAGACAGTTCAGTGACAGAACTGGAGGGTGTCAGCACTAATCATCTGCCCATTTTCGAAGGGTAAATTCAGCATCTGTCTCCAAGCTGGAGAGAAGAGGCCCTGGAGTCCTCCAAGGAATTGGCTTGTAATTCTGACGTGATGGCATCAGCTAATTAGCAGCTGTAACAAACCTCACCTCCAGCCCCTCTCTGGGTTTTTCTTCAATTATGGCTAAGAGTGCAGCCTGCAAGGAGGGGAAGTGAAGTGGGGGGAATTGTCCATAGCTACTGAAGGTTACACAGCTGCATAGAATAAAAATGACTGCAGTATTTAATGACACTCCTGTTTAATTCTGACAAACAGGAGCATTAACATCCTGCAAACAGGGACAAATTAACATGGAGGATACTGAGCAGAGACAAGCCCCAAAGCCCTTTCTCTGCCCTTTGGCACAGAACTAAATTTTACCAATAACAGTTTTAGGGATTTGTCAGCCTTTTGAACGTGATTACTCCTTCACATATGGGTGTGACTATAAATACATAATTTCCTTGAGGTTCTGCTTTATTAACGTTCTTAACTATAGGGATTTTCTTGCTGCACTCTTTTCTCATACATATAGAAAACACCAAATACTATTTTACACAAGAGAAATAATCACTTACATACCAAAGGCAGAAAACACTTTAATTGCTGCTGTCCTCAAAAGAGTTTTCTGTTATGCTCAGAAAGTTTGGCTGGTATTTTTATCCCTCTGTGGCATTGGAAAATTCTGCCATTGAAACCAGCATAGTCCATTTTTCATTGAAATCACAGCATTTCCCAACTGCCATAAAATGACATTATTTTAGAAATGCCATAAAACCACATAGAATCTTACAAACATCATAAATGTGGCCATGGAAAGAGTGAAAAATGTTCAAAGTGTGGTTTCAACTCTCCCAAATAGCTGTGACACCCCTGTCACAGTGTAAAGCTTTGGAACAGTTATATCACCACACCTAGCAATGCAAAGCACAGATGATGACACAAACAAATGCTCAGTGCTGACACTTAAAAGAGCAGCTGTAAATATAGTAGCCCATGATAAAAAGCACAGCATCAGCCAGTGACTTTATGCAAAATATTATTTACTGTACAAACATACTGGGCTGCAAAATACAGCTAATAAAATAAGTGATTTCCCTGCCTGCTGCTTCTAAAATCACTCACAGTCTCCAGTATGCACAGTTCCCTAGGGGTGATGGAAAGTATTTTCTAGCAGTTGACAAGAAACTCTTGATGAATTTTTTTCTGTTTCGCTGGCACTGAAGAGCCACCCTTGACAATCTGATTTTAACTCACTAAACTCATTACAAGGTCCCACTGTAAAAAAATTAAAAGCAGACACTCAATTGCTAAATAAATCAAACAGATTGCACCTTCCAGAGACAGGCCCTGTTCCCCCAGCTCCGAAATAGCCAAATGGTGTGCCAGCATTTTCATGCAACACAGAGCACTGGCATGGGTCATGCTAAATGTCACCTCAGAGCAAAGTGATGTGACAGTCAAGGTGTGCTGAGTTTTGGCCAATGCAGAGCAATAACGTGGTGAGACACCAGCCAGGTTCAGCCTGCAAGCTACTTAGGGACACCAGCCCAGGAGTTGCACCTTGGAAAAGTACCCTGCCCTTGCTGGGGAGGAGCAGATGGAGAATCCCCAGATATCCCACAGGCCCTGTGAATGCCTGTGTCTCATATACATCCTTTCTTATTCCCGCTCACCTGCACATGGAATGAATAAAATCTCTCCCTGCATGGACCATCAATTTTGAGACACATGTGCCAATAAAGATTGACTTGAAAAGGCTCTGGGAAGATCGGGCAGGCCTCACAATTTCTGTATTGACAATGATGAGTTTTGCTACCCAAACACAAAACAAGAAAACCTTCTGGTGGTGTCCAGACCATGTGACTTCTGAACAGAAATGCAAGTCCTTTTCCTTGGCTGATTGTCAAATGGTCTTTTTTCTTCTAAATAAGTTTGTATTCACTTTCATGGGACATTCTCACTCCATTCAAGGAAGGCTTTTATCAGAGAGCCGAGTTCAAGAATAGGCGAGAGAGAGATGGGCACGTTAGGAAGTTTCCCTCCACCAGCTCTTTACTATAGAAAGGCAGTCTGCATTCATCAATTACAGAAATTTGGAAGCATTTAACATAATTTTGATTCTGAGTTCCTTCCACAGTGATCTCACTCTGGCACCACGATCCACATAGTGCACAGATCCCTGAAAATAGGGGACAGCTTAGGCAAACACCTGGACTCCCCAGAAATTCATGGCCTGTTGGACTTGGACTGCCACTCACTGCTCCAACTCAGCTTTCCTCCACAGAGAGCTGCCTCACTTGGGAAAATAATCAAAGAATCACATGGAATGAATTTGAGTTGGAAGGGACCTTAAAGATCATCCAGTTCCAATCTCCTGCCATGTGCAGGGGCACCTTCCACTAGACCAGATTTCTCAGAGCCCCATCCAACCTGGCCTTGAACACTTCCAGGAATGGAGCATCCACAACTTCTCTGGGCAAAAATCAAAATATGTGAAACACACTGATGTGCTTCATGGTTCCCTACAAAGGCTCACAGAATTTTCCTGGTGTAAATTAACTCTGACATTTCAGGCAGAGTCTCCTGGGAACACAGACATTAGCGTAGAATGAGGGGACAACAAAGCTTGAGAAAGCCAAGCAAAAACAATGCAATATCCTGTCTGGACTGTCTTTCTCAGACAAACTCCATTTTGTCCACTTGGGATTTTCTTTGTTAGTTGTTTTTTGGTTTTTTGCTCTCCTTGTTTTAAAATGACACACTGACAGATGCTCCCCATATATTTCCATCCTATAGTGTATTAAATCTTGATGCTGAAACAGCTGCAAGTCCTTTCAAGGGATTATTTTTTTCATTGTTACCCCTGGGTCATTTGACAATCTAAGGGGGGAAAGACATGTTCTTCACTAGCTCTGTGATTAAAATGATTAATCTTGCCACATCTTGTAGCATCACAATGAGCAGAATTCCACCACCCTGTGTGGTACAAGCTCCTGAACAGGTCTCTCCTAATGGCTTCTTTTTCCCAAGCAGAAATGGCTTCAAAGCCCCAGAGTTTTCTCCTTAGGCTGGAAAAATAGCTGAGTCAAACTCAGATGGAAGCAACACATTTGTTAGGAACTATATTAAAAACTCAGAGCAACTTTTCTCTCTCTTATTGGGCAGTGCAAAGGCAGCGCTCGGGCCGATGACAGCAGGAATGTGTTCATTAGCCAAAGGCATCACGGTTGCCTTCCTTTGCTGAGCTCTGCAACTCCCACCCACAATCAATGCTGCTTCAGTAGCAGAGTTTAATCTAAGCTTTGCCGCATTTATTCTAATAAAGACTGAAGATTTATCTTACTTTTTACACTTCTTTTTTCTTCTTTGTGGCAAAATTCAAGTAAAACTCCTGATCTCTTTATCACTTGCTCTAAGCAATGGTTGTATTGCCCACCATAATGGCAGTGCCCACATGACAGTCAAAAATGCCATGGAGAAATAAAACCTTCTAAGTGATGGAATTTTCCTTTGGAAATATTTTGTTGCACCACATACGGGGTTTTCTGCCACGTGAAAGGCCATTCAGCCTGATATTTGCCCCTCAACATTTGCAGAAATTGTATGCAATACATCTGTGTCTCCCCACATACCAAGAAACACGTCAAACACAGTCTGGCCCAGAGTCATCCTACTTCTTGACAGATTCTGTTACTAAATATCTCCTCTAGAAAGGCAAAATGCTCAGAGGGGACTGGCAGTCATCAGGGAAGTTTGGTGCAAGGTCACGCACAGCGAGTATTGTCAATAACCGCATCAGGTGTGACACACATCCCCCAGTCCTTGCTTTCATTTTCCCTGAGCAGCACCACACACAAGCTGCGATCCTGCCTCAGAGCCTGGCTTCACTTCTGCCACTTTTTGCCATTTCCCTATACTGAAAGAGGTAGCTACACAGGCCAGAGCATGGAACTGGACAGATACTTGCCTCTCTGCTTCCCCAGGAGGTGTCTGCTCCTGCAGCTGATAGGACCACCTTGCTCTGCCCATTAGGTGAGAAAATGAGGAATAGGAAGCTCATTTTATCAAATGGCTGATAACATAGGTTTTACTACCTGGGACCAGCTTAGGAGGACCCCAGCTCCACCCTGGCCCAGCTGGCAGAGTGGGTGCTCATGAGAAAGTGCAGTTTAGCAATGACCTGCATGTACCACACACTCCACATGCAGCTGCACTGAAAGTTCCTCAGCAGGAATGGAGCATGCAGAAATAAAGGTTGCAAAATGTAAATATTGTGGATTTACACAGAGGCTGGGGACCACCACCAGGCTGGAGGGAGTACCTGGCAACCATATCCTCCTCCTGAAGGAAAGCATCTCTCAAACTCCCTGAGAAGATGCAAACTATTCAAAAGCTCCAGAAAGCCTCCTAGCCCTGTAGGCTGGAAACTGGTACCTGAGTGATTGGGCAGGCCAGCAGCCTTTGCATTTACTTTTTTTAATCAGCCACCTGCTACATGACCCCAGTTCTGCACTGTACATATGAGGTGGGAGCAGAGGGACCTTCCTGCTGTCTGCATGATAAAATCAAGTCACTTAGCGGCAATTAGCCTCCCAACCAGCTTAGCTCATTTACAATCATACTATGGCTCCTGACAGCTCTGGAGTTCCAAGGTGTTGTTTGAGGGAGGTCATAAACCAGTCTGGGTTTTGGTGGTGCTGAAATGGAGCATGGAGCTAAATAAGGGAAAATAATGTGGCCAATAAAAAGGTTTAACCCCCAAGTGTCAAAATGGAATCCACCATGTGCCATTTTAGGGACAAGTAAGAAGCGTTACCATCTTTTAGAAATCAAGTAATAGAATGTGAGCAACTGACCAATGTTTCCAAGTTCTTCTTCTGTGTCTGCACAATAAGAAAAGCCTTCTTGTCTTCCTTCATAAAGAAAGGCATAGTTTTATCATAGTTTTATGCTGAGAAGCAACACTGTATAGTACATACTTGCTCTTTTCTATAAGTGTGATGTTATTTGCATTCATCTCTCTGGTATTTTTCATGTATTGGGATACCAGGACCCCTGATGGTGCTGTGGCTGGCATGTAACCTCATGTATTAGGTAAAAATTCAGGCTCTTTCTACATGTCAGGCAAAGACATGAGCCCTATATTAGTTGCTCTAAACCACCTCATGCAAGGTCTTTCCTGATTGCAGGGGGAGCTAATTTTTATAGGTTAAACTGAGCCATTGCAAATCCACCACAGAAAGCCCTGCAGATGAGGAGATTCAGTAGCTGCTCTCTGAACCGTAATGTTTTCTTGGTTTGCCTTTGCCAGTGTTTTGTCCTGCTTATCTGACATCTGTCAGGCTAGGAATTAAAACCCCACCAAGCCCTAACAACAACATTAGTAGCCCCAGTTTTCATCACTGACCTCCACCTGCGGGTTCTGATGCCCATGGTGGTAGGAGCTACTGCTGGGCTGGTAAGGTCTGATGTCTTGTACTGTCAACAGCTTGCTCACTGACTCATGATGTCCTGGGGGACAATAGGGACGTAGATAAAATTCTGCAACCAATTGTTAATCTGCTTCAGTCAATGCTAAGTTTGTACTATAAACATTTGCCCTGAGTGCATGAGCCTTGTGCACACGGTGCTTTTCTTGCCCATTTGTGAAGCTGGAGGAGCAGCTTTGTCCCAGTTGCCTCATGCAGTAGTGGAGCTGTTCCTCTGGGGAAATGAGGCTGCCTGGAGATCCCAGGAGGATGCAAACTGTAGATGGTTTTGCTTATCTTCTGCTCTCAGGGTCCAGTCTCAGGGCATCTGACTGCACTGAGAAATCTTGTAGTCAGCTGCAAGACTTTACTGAAGGAGGGTACAGACATGTATGAGAAAAATGATGGCAAAAGCAGAGGTAGATAATTAATGTCAGGAAGCAAGGAATTTTGGGGTTAACCATATCCCTGACAAATGCAGGTCCAGTCTCTCTGTTGCTTTGCAAGGCCAAAGTTCTGCCAGTACCAGCACTGTTCAACTCACTTGAACCCTAAAAACAGGGCCTGGATCTTTTCCCAGTAAACGGTCCTCTCTAGATTTACCCTGCTGCACCAGAAGCCCAGCACACTGATCCCCCATCCCAGGCAGGCAATAATTCTTGATCGATGTATCTTTCAGCTGATGATTGTCTTCTAACAAGGTTTGAAAGTGTTTTAGCCAGTAGAACTGGCATGTAAGGAGGGACAGCACAGAGAGGGAGGCACCAATCCCCTCCAGGCAGCCAAAATGCTGACTTTCTCTGCCTTCCAGAGAACTTGCCTTGCAAACCTGCTCTGTGTCCAGACAATTTCTTTGCAGGCAAGACTGCATAAATTCTCAGAAGAGATCAGCATGGGGGCAATCCACAGAGATGCCCTTTTTCCAGCCAGTGACCCTGTGTTTACTGTCTGTGACCTGTCCTTAAGGAAAGAGCTGGGCAGTGGAAAGCAAATCACACCATGAATTAGGACTAAATGAGGAAAGAAATAGCACAGAGCATAAGAAAGAAAGAGAACAGAGCAGCAGCAAAGCAGGTGCAAAAGTAAAACTGCTAATGTGTTAACTTCCACCAGAACTAAAGCTTTCTCTGATTTTTTTTTTTTTTTTCAAACAAAACACTAAAAGAACAGCCTGGCAACATGAGAAACCAAGAAAAACAGAGAAGCCACCCTCACTTTCACCAGTGATAGGTTTCAGCACTTTTCTAAGCCCCTGCCTTACCATGGTGTCCCCTAACTCCCCTGGTAGCCCATTAGAAATCCCTGGGCAGTTTGTTCTCTGTAGAGTGTTAGAGCAGAGGACAACATGGGAAAGGACGATGTATTTGTATGCACAGAAAGAACAATGGGCTGTTTGCTGGGGAATTAGTTGTTTGGCTGCCTGCTTCAGCACATCAGGCATCCCAGAGTGTGGAAATAACACCAAAACGGCAGCCTGTTCCAATAAGAGTGCAGGACATTTAGATACATTTTATGTACATTATTATGACAGGGAATCTCTTCAATCCCCGGGAAAAAAATATGAGTATTTGATTGGCTTTGAGGAAGTGGTGATATTTCTTCAGATAGGGCAGTAACAGGGGCTTGTTTGGGAGCACAACCTTGATTTGCTGGAAGTAGTTTAGATTGCTAAGGTTAATTAAGTTAAAAAGTGCCAAAGACCATGAAATGCTAAAGTTCTTGTGTTGCACTCATCATAACTATTACCTTCCAGCTAGCTTGCTGAAGAAATTGAGTTCTTTTTTATTGAGAGGAGGTACACTCTGATTAGTACCTCTCACACCTTCTAATAATTTGTTCTTAAAAAAATAATTACGAAATGAAGCATAGGGCAAAGTTATCTTCTTATCTAGTGAGCAGCCTTATTATTTATCTGCCCCCATCATTAGGGCAAAGTTCAGGTGGGATGTAAAGTAATGCAGCAGCAGAAGCAGAACTAGCAACGGCTGTGGGGTTCCTACCTTGCTTCCTGTCTCAGTGCCTTGGGCTGGCACCACATGGCAGGCGGGACCTGGAGTTGAAAGTCAGCCACCTGACGTGCTTTGTGCAACTCCTGAGGCCCAGGTTTAGTAGCTTTTATTCTTACACCAATAAACAACAGAGGCACAAGAGGAGGAGCTCTAGCTCTTAAGAACAAAGCATGTGTTTTATGCTTTGGCATGGTGAAGACATTTAACAAAGTTGTTGACCAACTTAGAATGGCTACATGCAGTAAGCAGCAGTTGCTAGAAAGTGCTGCTTGCTAGAAATGGCAGAAACTTCAATATAAGCAATATACATATAGGTATCTTAATGATAATTGCATCTAAATCTTTTTGGTGGAGCACTAGCTGCCAATAAAAATAGAGCCCAGGCTTGCTTGTACCAGGAATTTCCCTCCAGGTAATGCCAGTTGTCTCTATCTGTGATGCATCATGTGTATCATGTCTCAGCTAAAAAGTTTATTTGCCCTTCATTGGGCTTGAGTGGCACCATACAGAAATTTGGATTCCTGTTGTCTCTGCAGTGACCTTTTCAGCCAGTTCTCACTACTACCCACTGAATAACTTGATCTGTAGATAGTGCACTTCAGAAGTAATAAACCTGAACAAGCCATGAACTCAAAAATACAAGCGGAGCTGCTGAGAGCAGTTCTGCTCTTTCCTTACTGGTACCATGTCAATAGGGGATTTGCTGTTTGTCATAGGAAACTGCCAGGGAACATACTTAGATGCTGAACTTCTGAACTTCTCCTTTCACCTGTGTTTGAACCCTGCTAAATGATTTTACAACTATTATTGCTTTACAACCCATGACTGTAAATTCTTCCATTAGATTTTATTACTTAAGGATAAAAAAAGTGTGCCTGGGGTTTGTATTTATATTTAATACTACGTGTATGAGCTCCGACACAAAGTGGCTGATAGATAAGATAGAAGGGAGAAAACGGCAGTTTGCATCTGAGAGCTGTGGCGTCCTCACTGGGAGCCTCTGACAGGGCTGCAGCCGGGAGATCTGAGACACTCAGCCCAGAGTCACCTCCCTAAAAGGCCCTTGGAGACCAGGAATGCTTCATGCTGGAAAAGGAAGAAAATACCAGTTTTGCCAGCCTCAAGCAATAAGAAAATTATTATTATGGCCCTATAAAATCTCTGGAATGTTTAAACGTACCATTTACAACACCAGTCGCTTGGTTTTGTTCTCTTTAATGAGGCTGTAGATGTAACAATTTCAGTCTTTCCTCCATCATTTAAAGGGCTATGCTCTCCTTTCATTTTTTGACAAACCCTGAGACAATGCTAGAATAGCAGGACTCAAAGGGCTTTATGATGAAAACAAGGAAATAAACATTGCAAACAGCTGGGATAAAAATTATGGGAATTGATATCATCCAGTTCTCAATGTTTCTTCTGTATGCTGGAGGATAGAGACTCACTGTCTCTCATATGATGAACTTTTGAGAGACAAAGATGTTTCCTTCTTTTGGTTTCTTTATTCCAGCTCACATTTTGTGGGTTGTTTCCAATCAGAAATATCAAGAAAAGGTGAAGTTTTCTAGCAGGCTCTGGCTAGGGAAAACTCTGAGTGCTGGAGAGAGAATCTTTTTCCTCCATCACTTGTCAGGCAGCCAAAACCTTGCAGGGTACAAATGGGAGACCTGGTCAGGAAGGCAAAGGGAGCTGCCTGGAGCGCACTGTATGTTGTAACCACAGACAAAGAAGTAGGGAGTACAGGGAGAACACAGAGGCCTGGCAGCCTGAGAGCCAGACACACCACAGGCTAAGCCTTCTGACAGGATTTTTCTGCTGCTGGGACAGGGCTAGTTTTACCTCAGGACAGCTTGACATCGTTCAAAGGCCTCCACTTTGCCTCCTTAAAAAGATGTCTGCAGGGGCTCCAGCCAAAAATACTTCCACTGACAGAAGACCAAATGTCCTGCAAAGATCTCAAAGAATTCACTCCAGAAGAAGGTCTAAAGCACATAGCAGCTCAGCTTCAGCCTGAGAAATAGATAGCTGTGCAAGGGGAGGGAGAAGGGTTTCTGCTCTTCCCAGAATAGTTCTCTTATTTCTGCCAACACTTCTTTGAGATAAAATCAAGTTGAAAAAAATAAAAGGGTTTTTATACAAGGTTTAAAAAAGAATACAACTCCAAGAGAGCAGGGAAACTCCACTCCCTGATGGAGACAAAACATTTAAGAAGGGACTGGAGTCTGGATGGACACTGAAAGTTTGGAGAGTGATTCAGGGTATTTCAAATTCACCAGCATGGCTCCTGTTTCAGATGATACAGAACTTGTATTTCACAGTTGTGCTCCCTGTTTCTCCATCTCATCTGTCTCCATTACTGGGTTGTTCCAAGTAAAACTCTAAAGGTTTTGCTCTGCAAAATGAAGAATGTGTATTGAAGATCCCAAAAGACAAGAAATGTGCATTGATAGCATTTTTAAATGGTATTATCACTCTGCTTTAACAAAGTTAAAGGCAATTAACTCCCTAAGAGCCTCAGGTGGCTGATTTCCCCGATTACTCAGCCAGAGGGAATGTAATTGCAACTGCAGCAATTAATTAATTAACTCACACCAATTGATTGGAAGAATCAGTCCTTTATTAAGCCCTTGCTTCAGTCTCTTGTCACTTTTCTGACAGTGCTGGGAGTTTTGTTAAGGATTTCCTGGGGTTTTGCTTCAGCTGGAGGGCAGACTCCTTTTAAAGGTTACAGTCAAAGCAATATGTCACCTATTTCCTTTTCCAAGGATGAAGAAGCCTGGGCGCAGGTATTAGGTGACCACCAAGTGTAGTCAGATAATGCAATTAAGTCCTTAGAAACTGGGAAAAACCAACTTTTGGGCTGCTTGTCCAGCTGGGATTGATCAAACTCACCTATGATTTTTCACCACAGCAGCACAGGGAGCAAAGCGATGGAATCGTGGCCAGATTCAGACCTGCTCCTGGAGGCATTCCCTTCTGCAGACAGTGATTTTGTCTGAGACAGCAGGATGGAAAGATAGAGCTCCCCAGCCACTGCCCAGAAGGTTTGGAAAGTGTGAGGAGCCAAGCTGGTCAGACTGTCCAGTCTGGGTGGCAAGAACATCAGTTTTCCCTCAAGGGTCAGAAGGGTGGGACCTTTGTCTCCAAGCTCTTTGCTCCTTCATGCTGAGCTATGATTGTGCTTTCTTACTCTGGGAAGTTACCTGAGATGCACAGGCACTTGTCTCCTGCCAAGAAATAGTGGTTACAGGACTGCTGGCCATAATTTCTCTCTCTCATCTTTTCCCATACTGATGGTGAGTTTCAACTTTTTGTGCTCTTTTCCAGTGGCTGTCAGATTTCTTTAGTGTACAAACAAATTCCTTTGGTTCTTTTCCCCTGCAGAAAAGGACAGCACAAGGAGCACAACGCAGGAGGGGTGTCCAGTCCTGATGCAAGCACTGTCCCAGGGACACCACCACATTGCCAAGCTGAGATGACTCCAGGCTGGGCAAGGGCTATCGGGAATAAAAATACAGTGCACTTCCACTGGCTTCTGGGTATTTTTTTGCAATCCCGCAAACAAAACTGTTTCCCTCTAAATTTTCTCCAGACAGGCATACTTTGTATGTGGGTGGCATGACTGGAGAACCTGTCTGGTCCTGTAGCACCTGTGTCTCCTCATCTGGCAGCTGGAGCCGACCTCAGGATCAGGCAGCGCAGCAGGAAACCTATTAGACAAACACCACAGACTGTCCTACAGGTCTCATGATGGCTCATAGTCCAAAGGTGATTGCATTCAGACTGGATAAGGCTCAACCATTGCTCCATGAGGTCCTGTCTGGTTTGTGTTTGTCCTCACAGCCTCAGCTGTTCATCTTCATGCCCCTGCCCTTACCATCCTTGGTAACTTGGGCAGGGGGCCTGTCCTCCAGTGTGTGAGCCATCCTTAAACCCTTTGGGAAGCCATACTGAGAAGGGTCCCTAAATCTCCTGGAAATTATGGCCCTGCCACTTCAGGGAAATGAAAAAAGCTATCTTTCCCAAAGCCAAAGGAAGGTGGCAAAGTGGCCTAGACACAAGAGCAGCAATTCTCTGTGAGTTCTGCTCTTGGCACAGCCAGAAGCTAGGAACCACTGCTGTGTCCCAAAGCACAGTCAGAGCTGTAATTCTCTGTCCATAAACTAGGACCCTTGTTTACTCTCTCTGTATTGGTCCAAAATGACAGGCATGAGTAGAAAGGACTGAGCCAGTCACAAAGGGAATGCCTCAAGAAGATGTCTAATGATGTCAGCCCAACTTCACACAGAGTTATTTGTGAGCAGTCTGATGCTACAGCTGTGGCAGTAATGATTCACAGCAGGGTTTAATCCAGGCTTCTTCATTGCCATCCTGTGAAACTATGTTACGCTACTTGCAGCTTAAGTCTTTCCTTGTAGACAGCACCAGGGACTAATTAGTCCTTTTAACTGTAATATGTCAGTAAGTGCTGAGCTCCTTACTTATGACTGACTCGGATCTGACTGATGCATGAAAGTGTCTTCCATGACAACAGCATCGGGCACTAGCCAAGGCTGCATTGACTGCTGCTGGTGATGGTCCCACTCCAAAAGCCAGTTCAAACTTCCCCAATTCCCTGCTTTCTCAGTTGTCTGCATGGCCACTAAGTCTCCAGATTAACCAGTCTGCATTTTTGTGTCTGCTCCTAGTAACAACACCAAGCCTGTGTGCAGTCCAGGAACAGCACTGAAGCCATTGTCACAAGGAGGCAGTGACAAGAATGAAAATGTCATCCTGGGAATTCCTATCTCTTGGCAATGACCGGCTGTGTGTTCTTGGACATACATACTTCTACCTCTCTTGACATGGTTTCTCTCATGTTCATGCTGTGTCTCTTTTGGTCTCAAACTTTTTTGGGTGAGGACTGCCTCCAGCTCTGGGCTTGTAAAGCTCTTAATGCAACTTGATCTTGACCAAATTCTACAAGCGCTCTAAGTAAAAATAATCAATTCATATGGCTGTATAAGCATGAATCATTTTTCCTGTCCTTTACAGAAGAATGGTCATCACAGAAGGGTTAGACTGCCCACTTTGAGGTAGGGCTGTATTTCAGGATGTTATCATTATACTTAGTTGATCATTCCTTCAGCACCAAAAAAAATGAGCCCCTGATCTTTTAATCTAAACCATTGTAACTGTCATACTTGCAAACCCTGTTTGCTGCATTGTCAAAAGCTATATTTAATTTTTATCTTTCTGTATCATAATAGAGCCTACCAACATCCATTACAGAGTGGGACTCCTGTGCTGTTGCATGAATACAGAAAAAAAAAGCAGTGTTTGCCCCAGAGAGAGATATACGTGCTTACAAAACTAGCACATTTGTGAAGTAAGCAAATATGATTATCAGCCTCATTTTACAGATGGGGAAGTATGCCACAGAAAGGTTAAGTGATTTATCTAATAACATGAAGCATGACAGTGACAAGAAAAAACTGGAACTCTTGATCCCAGACCTAGACACAGTTCTCTAGTCTATAAAGCAGATCTTTAGCAGCAAAACCAGAAATGAGCACCAGAATTACTGATAGAACTGTTTTAAAAATGCTCAGTTATTTTTGAGACAGAAAACTACGGAAGAAGAATTTCCCAACGTTACTTTAATCTTTTGTCAATAATTCAAGTCCTTGAGCTGAGAAATCTTACATTTCCTAAAACTGTTCCTAAACAAATTTCCCCTCACTGTGTTCCTTCTTTTTTGTTACTCAATTTTCCTCATTTCAAAACATCACCTCTAAAAGTATTTACCTAAAATAGCAAATGTTAAACCAGATTTTTGTTTCTCATTTTTCCTGGATAGACCCAAGCAGCCACTTGTGCTCTAAGAAGCATTTCTGAGATGTGCCCCACTTGGGGCCGGCCAGAGTCAGCCCTCAGGGGGTCTGGTCTCTTGCCTGTGCCTGATGTCATTTGCTGCATGGAGGGAGGAGACCCTTTCCCACTGCTGCCACACAAAGCCTGGGAGAGGGACCAGCTGGTGCTGAGCTCTGCCCCACCACTCCTTTGATGAGACACCTTGAGGGTCCTGTTTGAGGTCTAGGACCTCTGAGCAGTGGGCTCCGGAGCAGCACTCCCACCTGTTCAGGCACCATGTTTTCTCCAGCTCAACACTGAGCTGTGCTGCAGCCCCTCTCTCTGCAAACAGGCTCTGCATCTTCAGCCTCAGTTGTGCCACTACCACCTGGGAGGGTTATTTATGCTTCCTTCTCCTTTGTAGCTGGCTGTCATCCTAAGTTCATCTGGCAGCGAAGCCACAGACGCTCTCCTCCAGCTTCAGGTCACAAAGAAATGTTTGTCTGTTTTCTGAAACATGATTAATATTTAACTTGCCCAAAGTAAGATTCCAGTCCAGCTGGCAGATGTGAAACCTCAGGTGTGACTGTGGCAAGGTACCATGTCCAGCTGCCCGGCAGAATGAGGACAGGCAGTAGCCCTGAGGTGCCAGTTTGCCTTTCCTGCATGCTCACAGCTCCCGTTCCAGCTGGAGAAGTTTCTCTGGGAAATGGAGTCCAGAAAAGTCTCCTCTGCCACGTCCCCCAAAGGGCATCGTCATTGATTCCCTCTTTACCTTTTCACCTCTGCTTGACCTGTTTGTAATGTGGAGTTTATGATGTAATTATATCTCACACAGCTGAAATTGTCCCCTTATCACCAGACTGATTACACTTAACAAGGCATAAACTCCCTCTCTCCTTCTCTGCCAGGAGTCCAATTTTAAGCTCTAATTGTTTTATAGGCCTTTTGCACTCTGGAGAAAGAAAAAAAAAAGGGAAAAAAAAAGAAAAATTAGTTGCCATTTACACATGTTGTGTAAGGCACATTTTTCACCCTCCCATCCACACAAATGCCTCTTGGGGACTGCCCAAATGACTAACAACCCAACAGCTTATACGCCTCAGTGCTTTCCCAATGATTGCTAGAAGCCTCAGCTTTTCTCCATCTCAAGTACAAATTGTTTCTTAGAGGTGATCAGCAAAGGCCCCTTTCCAGGGCAAGAGTTTCTGCTTAGGGTTACCGGCAGCTGCTTGCTGGCGCACGGGGCTGGTGACAAGCCAGAGGGCACCGAGCTCTGCTCAGACCTCCTCCTGCAAGGGTTCACCCAAGGGCACCTTGTCTTGAGCTAAAGGAAGGTATGCAGTGAGTTACTGAGGCTCAGCCATGACAAGCTGTGTGATTTCTGGCTCTCTCGGAGAGTGACCCTGAGATTTCACAAACAGCAGCCAGGTTATGCATTGGGCAGCCCTGACATCTTCTGAAAAGTCCTGACATCTTCTGAAAGCATTCTTCTTTTGATGGGTTTTCTTGCTTCCCATTCTCCTCTTTGAAAAAGGAGGACACGCAGCGTTAGCTACAGACATGAGGCATCACGGTATTTCTGTCATTTACTGTCTTGTTCTAAGCCAAACAGACTTGTTTTCAGGAGGAGATTCACCAAAAGAAAAGGGGCAATGTGAAAAGATGGGACCTGAAGAAGGGAGGAATGAAGATAGAGGAAGCAGGAGCCCATGGGGTCAACTTTCCCAGCATTAAGTACAAGTCTCACTGCCTCTCAAGTTGCCCATGCTCTTTTTTAATAGCAGTATTCTGCTCACAGCCTGTACCCACTGGTAGCAGGTGGTGTGCAGGTCTCTCAGTTAAGTTTTTGGTCTTTTTCACATGTACAGCACCTTGTACAGTAAGAGGCTTGCTACCTGAGGAGAGACACTGCTGAAATACAAGAGAATGGGACGTGACTCAATACTAAGCATAAGAATTTGTGTAAGGATTAGGTGGACCATCAAAATAAGGAGGTGAGAGATCTCTGCAGGGAGTACAATTAATAGCATTTTCAGAGCACAGAAGTCCATGCTGATGGTGTTCTCTGTCTCATCTGGCTCTTTTCCAGGTCTTTTGGCTGCTAGAGCTGGCTTATTTCACAGTATCTCTTTTGTTTTTTCCTTTTCCCTCCTTCATTCCCCAAGCTCACTTGGCCCTAGGGACCTTTAATGCCCTATTTGCAGTCCAGGCAAATGGTCTTTCATAAAATCCCAGCCAGATGTCCAGCTGGTGAACAAATCACATAGTTCAATTGATTTCTGTGGAGCTATAACAATTTATAGCAGCTGAGGCTCTGGTCCTATAAACTGCAGTGAGCTTGGAAGGGAACTGCAAAGGGCTGTATACACCACAACCTAAGGATGTATATTGGCATTTGGGGAACTGGGAAAGGTTTTGGAGATAAATGTAAAGCAAAGCTGAGGAGCACAGGCAAAGCAAGTGAGCTGCCAAGCAAGGAATACAGGAGCACTGCGGATTAGGAGTTTTGGGAAATGACTGAGCACATTGGGACATGCTGGCTTGCATTCCTGACACGCTAGCTAAAAATATTATGTTGGGAAAAGGAAATGCACCAGATGCAGTTCTGCACACACTGGTAAGGAGGGAATTCCACAGAGCAACTTGAGAGTTCATACAGTGGCAAAACAAATTCATGAAGGCGTAGATGCGGATGTAACAAAGCAGCAACAAAGCCTGCAAGCCATACCCAGTGGCATGTGCCCAGTAAGGGGAGCATCAGGAGGGGTGTTGCAGCAAGACTCTTATTGTTCCATTGTTTATTCTGGTTTTATTAATATCTTCATTTAAGATGTGGAATAGTTGGGGGAAAAGAATAGAGAGGATGTGAGAATCTGCTTTCAAAGGCAGGCAAGGAGGAGAAATAACAAACTGGGAGCTGGAGAAATTGAAACAACAGGAAGAAATTACCCAAATGAAGCATTAAGCTTGGGGGAAAAAAGTAATTATCTGAGATCAGGGAGGGAGGAGGAAAATAACCCAATCCACAGGTGCTTAATGGGAAAGATAGCAGCAACACTGGAGCACTAAGGGCGATAATAGAGGGCGAATTGCATATGACTTTGGCAAGACAATGCAAGCCCTTTGTGTACAGAAGCACTGTATAGATTATGCAGCAGCAAGCCATGTTCTTCTTTCTCTATGGATGTCACATATAAAGAATTGTTCTGTGTTCTGGGCATTTCAATACTCAAAAGCTATTGAGACAGAGCAATATATATTGATTACCAGAATAGAGACATCTAATTACAAGAAAAGGTGGAAAGAGCAAAGTTTGTACCAGTTCATTAAGCAGTGACTAAAAGAAAGTAGGATGATTTCTGATAAGGAGGCAGATATAAAAGAGGGACAGCAAAATTACTGGAAGGAAGAGAAACATCAGGGATGAAGAAATCAATTAATTTTAAAAGGCTCAGAAAGCTTTACTAGGAAACCATAGTATGCTGCTTGGTGTAACAGGTTTCTCCAAACGAAGGCAGTACATCCCAGTGACCTGGGATATTGCAAGGTGCCATAAGTCACTAAAAGGGTTTTGTAGGCAGCTTGTAGGGAACTTGACAGTTGCTTTTGCCAAGTTTTCCTGATGTTTTGCAGACATTTATCTACGTTTTGGGGCGGAGGGATTCTTGATGCCGACCATCCACACATTCTTTAAATGCTACCCAGGAGGTGGCATGAGCTTCTTATTGTTAGACATTCTTCAAGGGGCATCTTCCAAACTCCAAACTCAGACTCCCCAGGCCTGCCTCTTTTGCCATTACCGTTGAACCCACTGAACTGCTATTGTTTTTCAGGAGCACTACAGTTTCCCAACCCATCAATTCAATGAAGAAAGGCACGACATCCCATTTTACTTTCAATTGCAAAAGACAGCAGAGAGTTAAACTGAAAATGGAGTGAAAGAGAGAAGTTTGCTTTATTCTTCCCTTCATACTCCCAGCTCTCTTCTTCATTTTGCTATTACAAGAGGCCAGAAGGACAGAAAAGCCTATATATTTCTTTCACTTCAGTTGATATGATCTGTCCCCAAGGGATTCCTCTACGTTGTATTACCACAATTCCCAGGCCCTTCTTCCTCTGAGCTTTCCTTTTTCATTATTCCTCAATTATTGTGTCTGATAAAAAAATCAATTATTCCATTCAGTCTTCCCTAGACAGCTCCAATTTTGAAATGGACATGCCTAACCTGTTACCAGTGTGTGCTAAGCACTGCTGCTAAAGAGAAATCTCTAAAACCAACCCAGGAATTTGAAGCCACACACATACACATGCAATTTCACAGGGGATTGCACATTGTTGTAGCAGGTAGATTTATTTTTGCAAACACAATGATCTGAACCGTCATGCAGGAAATATGAAGTACATTTCCTTTTCTTTTAGTCTTCCCCCCAATCCCCCCTCTTTTTTTTTTTTCATAATTGTCTGGAAATTCAGTAGCAACTGCCTGCTCAGTTACAGGCAGAGTGGAGAACTCGGCATTAACTCAGCATGAACCCTGGAACTCTGGTAGCTCTGATTTGCTGCCAAGAGAAACAAATTAGGTCCTGTTCTGCTAATAGGACTGTGTGTACAGAACATGATCTAGTAAGCAATAACATTATCAGAGAAATGGGAGAATCCTCAGGGCCATTTTAAGGATGTGCTGGTGCTTCAGTGGTAGATCCCATCTTTGATGTTGTCTTTGAAGAACACCTGGGACAACAGCGAACATATCTGAAGGCAGAATTGCAAATAAGAAGCAAATAATTAGTGTATATCCACAAAACAAAAAATGTAGCTCCTTGACTCTTAATAAAGCACTAATCTTGGCTCTTTATAAAGTACTAATGACTGCTTTGATTAAATCTTAGCCTCATTTTGCCTTTCTATAAATGCACAGAAAGCTCAGAGCACCAGAAGCTGTAACATGTCTTATCCTGCACAGGCTTTGTGGCCCAGAACTGTCTTCCCACAAGGCCTGCCCTGCACTCTGTCACTCTCTGAGGCAAGTGGCTTAATGTGACACAAATTCTTGAGGCCGCAGAAGAATATCAGGTCACCCGAGTATTGCAGACATGTCTCTGCTGTATCATGGAAATATAGGAGCAGAGACCTCTATTTTCCACCTACAAACTGATGAATCATGTCGTCCCTCACATATGAGCTCACAGTTTTGCACCTGTGTAATTTTGTATGTGTGCTTGCCTGTTGCACACATGGGTATTTACATTGCCAGTGAGGGCCCATCAAGGTACTAAGAGTCCTTCAAGAGGCCACCAGTTAGAAGATTACCTACCTCACCTTACTTCAGTACTGGTCTATGAAACTCAGTCCTGTGCAGGACATCTGACAATGGCTGTGACAGTCAATGGGAAGTTCTTCCTGCCTTCCCTGTTAAACACTGGGGTTTAGGCATCGCTCATCTCTTATTCATCAGCCTGTTGACCATGACGCTGGCTTGGAGACATCCTGGTCACACAGGCAGCCGTACTGTCCCCTCTCCAGAGGTCAGTGTCCTGCTTTCAGCTGGGACAGAGTTAATTTCTTCCTGGTAACTACTAGAGTGCTGTGTTTTCGATTTAGTATGAGAATAATCTTGATGANTAAATTGTTCTTATCTCAACTCACTATGTTTATCTTTTCTTTCAAATTCTCCTCCCTACCTGGGAAGGGGTGAGCGAATTGCTGCATGGTGCCAGTTGGGGTTAAATCACTACACCAGGTGTGTTTCAGGTGCAGTGTCACCTGCCAGGCAGCACAAACAAAACCATCTNTGCTAAGCAGTGCTTACTCTAAGTAAAAGACTTTTCAATTTCCCATGATCTACCAGAGAGGAGATGCAGAAGAAGCTGGGAGGGGGAGCATGGCCAGGACAGCTGATCCAAACTGGCCAAAGGGATATTCCATACCACAGAATATCGTGCTCTGTACATTAAGAGGGGTGAGTTGGTCAGAAGGGACTGATAACTNATTTTTTAGGTTGGCTGGGAGACCTTGGGCCCTGGAGGTGCTGGCAGAGGTTTGCTGGTGTGTGCTGGAATGCAGATAGAATGCAAGATTGGAAACTTAGCAGAAGTCCCAGGGACAAACATTTAGATTACAAAATGAATCACTTCAAATTTCCAGGGAGAAAGACTTGAAAGAGCCCCACCTACGCACTGCTTTTTATCGGGGGTGTGAGTTTCATAAATCAGAAATTATTTGCAACCACAACCTGCAGGGAATATTTCCTTCAGATACAGCCATCCATAAAGATTTTGCATTAAGGGACATGGATATTTGCAAGCGCCATCTAATTTTGAAAGCTGTCAAAACACTGGCAGCAGATGCATTTAGTCAGACAACTAAACTTTCCCACAGCTGCCAGCATCTCTAGCTCTTGCACTGGATTTCCCTAAAGATATGATTCAAACTGTGCTGCCATAGGCCTGACCTTGTAGACTTTCTACATCCTCTTGTACTGCCCTTTAAGTAGAAACATGTATTTTTATGAAGAAAAACATTTTACAGAGCTTAAGAGGACAAGCTGCAGTTGAGCTGCCCCACAGAAAGAGACATCATTAGAACTATATCATCAACATGCCATGGTGGTAGCTCAGCAGCCAGGGCTGTGCACAGCGCAAATGCTGCAGACTGTACAAAGCCAGCCTCTTAGCTTCATTCCTCTGGCCATGTCTTACTGCTGCTGTGGTGATTCTCCCTTATTTAGTTGTGTCTGTGCCCTTTAGGTCCTGAAGTGACAGCTATAGCAAGCAGCAGAAACCTGGGGGACAGAAGGAAGACTGACCTGGAGAGACTGTGTTCTGGAATGAAAAATAAATCAGCTCCCCCCTGGATGAATATTGCAAGGAAGGGTGAAAAAATAAGTGATCTGCAACAGCTATGCAAACGGAGGGAGGAAAACTCATAAAACAGTGAAACTGACAGAGGCTCAGCAGTGACAGATCATAAATTCATAGGCAAGCAGGCCATGAATTATGGCAAGGACAAAAAGCTGGAGGAGCCTTGCCTCCACAGCCAGGCTGTGGCTGTTGCAAAGGCAAGGAGTTGCTGCTATTAAATGCAAGCTCATCCTCTCCTCCTGCTACCTCCCTTGCTCATGCCAGCAATGGGACTGGGCTGAGCCCTAGTGCTGGGACAGGCTCTGGTGAAAAACATTTGCAGCAGCGGGAAAGGTAGTTTTGCTCTGTCCATGGAATCTGCCACAGATGTACAGAGGAGACCTCTTGGGTGGAGAGCACTGGCTAGCCCAGGAGGATGAAGGCAGCTGCCTGTTTTGCAAAAGCTGGAGCTCATGACCAACAGTTTACAGATCCTGCAGCAGTAGATCCCTTTCTTCCTGTCCCTGAGGTGCTCCAGGAGGAAATAGCCCTTTCCAGCTAGGTAGCACCCAGAGCTGAGGAGTTATACTCTGCTTTCAGCATCCAACAGACAGAAACATGCCCAAAGTGAACAGAGTTCAGAGGAGAGCAGTAAAACATGATGAAAGGGTCAGAAGAGTTGATTTACAAAGGACAAATAAAAGAAAATATGTTTAGCTTGGCTCAACAGTGACTGTGGGGAGATCACCAGACAGCTGAGAAAGATTGGAAGGACAGTCAACAAAAAGGAATCTGAGGGTAGGGAGGAAGGGAAGTAGCACTGCTTGTTGACCAAGAGGCTTTCATTAGTAGCAGCAGACTGAGAATAACCCAGACTGAGAATCTCCAGTGGAGATACCTACAAAGAGAAGGTAACCACTGCCCAACAGAAATGTGCTGCTGTCACTCCATCGGGTGTGGGCAGGCTTCCCCTCTTCCTTGCCCCTACCACCTCTAAACAAAGGTGCCACTTCCCAACAGATGAGGAGGGCCATTCCTCCTCTGAATTGACACTACAGACAATTCCTATAAAGATGCTGACTTTACCAGAACTGAGATTCATCCTGCCTGACAAAAGCAGTTACATAATATTGCAGCAGTAAAATGCATCTCTCTTCAGACTGTGCCAGTACTAGCAACCTTCATCCCAGTTGTCATCTCACTGCAGAAACGTTTTTGTTGAGGCTCCTGGACTCCAGAGGAAATTGCCCAGAACATGTTTCTGGAGGAGTATTCTGGCTCAGCTAGCCCGAGCACAAGGTGTTACAGCTGATGTTGTCTGTCTATGACTTTGCCCTTAGCATATGATAAAGTAGTTTGCCAGCTGCAAGAACAACAGCAATACAAAAGTTGTTCCATGAATTTGCTTACCCTGCTACATATTCAACTGTTGTATATTCCAGAGGACATGGAGATATACTGCACCTTTTCCCAGTCCCCTCTATTTCTGGACCTGCTTACTGGCAATGAAAAGCAATTCAGAGTGCATGTACTGCTCATTTCAACTTGCTGCTTGTTGGCAAGAGCAAGCAAGCAAGCAGGCAAAAGCATCATGGATTCCACTTTGAACAGGTGCTTCTCCATGAGCTGATGCCCAGTGGAATGTGGAAGTAACCTCCGTGACATTTCCACCCCCCTCTGCTTGACAGCATTCCCAGATTTCAGTCCAGCTGAACAGCAAACAAAAACATAACATCAGGATAGGGTTGGGATACTCCTTTTGTGCATGCTTTCTTGTCACATCGCAGCTCTCATAGAACAGCAGAGATATTTATGATTTGTGCCCATTGAGCTATATATCCTCTCTCCTCTTGAAAAAATGTCTGGTTGTTTGAGAACACTGAACTGGAAACGAGGGATTATGGACACTGGGGCCATTATATAATAGGAATAGCCCTCACCCACAGCAGGCACCCAGCTCTGGTTTCTGCCACTGCAGACATCCAGCTCTGGATGAGGGAGGACCTTTTGCTAGATCCTTCCATTTGTACACAGAGACATCTCCACACTGCTATAGCTGGCAGCTACATGTCCTGTATGTGTTCTGTGTCCTTTCCCAGCCCAAGCAAGGTGGCACCATTACCTGCTGAAGGAAGTAGAGAAGTTAACTAGAACAATGACTTTGGAAGGCATCCGGAAGGCCATGAGAGGTAAGAGCTCATGTTTCAGTGAAATTATAGTATCTACCTGCCTATGCAAAGGCATAAGAAGCAAGGGCTTTCAGAAGCAAGAACACCTTCATAGGAGATACAGCATGTGTGCAGTGTAAAGCACATATGAGAAACTCTTAGGAGTACTGGCAGTTAGTTCCATACTCTGGAAAGTATTAGTACTTATTCACTGAACAGGAGGCACAGAGAGAGAGAGAAAAAATGAGCATCAAGAAGTCAGACAAGTTTTTTTCCACATAGTATATATCCAAAATGTGGTGAATCAAAGCACCAGGCAAAGTGTCTTTTCTCTGGATATACGACCAATTAATTCCTCCAGAGCACAACACAAAATCCAGAGAGTATATATTTCCATGAAATTCAAGATCATCACTTCACAAAACCTATAGTATCCATCCAACTCAAGCATAGTCCAAAAGTATTAACCAAGCACGTCACTTCACATCCCCTCTGTGACTGGCCATGGCATAGAAGATATATGGAACTGGTCAGAAGTCCTTTGAACACCCTAAGACCAAGTACACCTCAGCTTCTGGGAAATATCTCGTTCTGTATCTATGTCATTCCTTGAGGAAATCTGATGTTCAGTCCATCTCTGGACACGTTCCCTATCTTAGTGTTGATAACAGCAAACAAAGTTACAAATTTTGCTGAACTTCCTACTCTTTCTCACACCCATGGGAGCCCAGCATCAAAACTCATTCCTGGACCTCCATTTGGAGGGCTGGAGGAGGCAGGCAAAGACATCTCCGCCTCCCAGGCTGAGCTCCAGCCAGACCCTCAGCAATGTGGCAGTGAGCATTGCTGGTAGCCTGGCCCTGCTGAGCTCAGCACAAGTAAATCCCTGTGCCAGGAAGGAGTAATGCAGCTGCTCAGAAAAGTCTGCAGACAGCAGGGTTTTGCACAGCATGAGGGAACAAGATTTTAAAATAAGATGGCCATTGCCTGCCTGTGTGCAACAGGCAATCAATAGGCCTGAGCAGGTCTCTCTTATCCCAGGCCCCTCACCTGTCTCTCAGTCCTAAGCAAAGATGTTCTATGAAAACTGAGGTCCCTTAGCCCATGTACTTTGATCTGCTGCCTGAAGTCCCTGTGTGTGCACTGTGGGGGACTGGAGCCAAATGCCGGAACACTGCCATGCTATGAGTGTCCCTGCCTCTGTTTCACCTCGTTTCCCCAGGCAGTACTGGTCCAAATGGGCTTGGCATCATGGTGCTGTAAAACAGGCCTCCAACCAGGTCAACTCAGAGCAGCCACCAAAGCCCTTTCATTTCCAAACCCAGCCCACACAACTCTATCCCCCAGCAAAGGGACCAGTGGTCAAATCATGTTTCAATCCGATTTGGAGCTTAGGAAGAGCACTGCAAGGAGAGGAAGCCCTCAGCCAGTGCCTCCCTGGGTCAGGGAACCTGAGCAGTTCTGTCTGGAGCAGAGAGCAGGGAGAGAGGATGGGCTACACAAACACTGTGGGCAGCAGCGCTTTCCCTGTTGCCTGACAGGGAACTCACAGTGTCCAAAGCCAAGTCAGCAAGGGCACCCACAGCCTTCACTCTGCAGCGGCTGCACCAAATTACTGATCCCCAGGTATGAGCAAACTGAACAACATCTGAGTCCCAAGGGAACCAGCAGGGGAGCAAGCCTTTGGTGAGCTCCCCTTCCTCACCCAGGTTGGCATCTCCCCAAGGAAGAGCTGAACCACATTGTCAGAGAGCTTGTATTTCCCTTCCTGTACTGTGCCTACTCACTGGAAGGAAAAAATTGGTCAAAACAGGGAAAAGAGGGATCTCACAACACCAGCCAGACAGAGGGAAAGCTGCTTCCTAAAGCCAGGCAGAAGCTCAGGAGTTTGCTCTTTCTTTTCTAGCAGAAGAGGAGCATCTGCCTTCCCACCTGTTCCTCTTAAGCATAACTCCTGGATTTCAGTTTCTGAAGCTGTCAGCTTGCTATTAGTTAAAATGCATTCCCATCACAACTGAACATAATACCCCGCACTTTAAGTCAGCACTGGTTTAAGGGAGTAATTTTAACCACATTAATTTATACCTGGAAGGAAAGCAGTCTACTTCTAAAACATACATTTCTTTGGAAGAAAGGCTTTGATAATAAGGGAAATTAAACTGAGGCAAACTCTCAGACATTGATGCACTGAGGGGTCAGAGCACTTTTCATCACCTGTGATTCTTTTTTCATTAATTTTTTCATAATTTTTATGTGTCAATTACTGGTAAAACAGCATCATGTGTTCAAACAAACTCATATCTTGCCAGCCTGTCTATGCATCATATTAGATCCAGCAGTCATCAGGCTAAATTTGTGCCTTCCTGTTTATTTCCACTACACCAGATTGCAAGGAGCTGCCGACTGTGTGTTCTTATAAGTAATGATAGCACTTTGCATTTATATAACCTTCCATCTGTGGATCAAAGAACTCCAAAAAGCAAGGTTTGATGTTCACATCTTATTATCATCTTCACTTCTTGCATGGAGAAAAGAGGAAGCAGAGAGTGAAGAGCTCCCATTCAGAAGCCAGGGAACAGCTCCTTTTCAGTCCCAGTTTTATAAGCCCAGGATGATTTTTGAGACCCTAAGGCCACACCTGAAATTAAGAGGAAGATGTAGGTACCCAGGACCCTCTTGACTCCAATCATACCAAAAGCCCAATATGTTGGCACTATGTGTGGGTTATCCTACCTGGAGAAGACAAGGGAGAGCCTGAATTCCTTCTGTGGGCAGGTACTAGGTCATCTCCAGCAAAGGAGGAGCAAGACAAATGTGCTAGCCAGGATGCTGGCTGTAGTAGACATTCTATCTCTCAGAGGGGCTTGGTGAAGTGGATAACTGCTTCATTTTAGTCCACTCAGGGCATGAACCCTCAGAGAAAGGAGCAAAGCATCCTGGACAGAGCCTCATTAAATGGCTTTACTCCAGGAAAACTTTCAGTCAGAGTAAGCAGCGAAGAAGTCTCTAGAGAATTAGTTGCTAGAAGTCAAATACCATGAACAAGAATAGACAGACATAGCAAAAACAATGCTCCTCAAGGCCAGGCCTGGTGTGGCTACTCAGTCAAGTTTATGTAACATTTCTGGCTGTCACCTCTGTCCCTGCATGCACAAAATAACTGCTGAGTCAGCAATCACCCCCTATTGCAATGGCCTTTCATCACTGCCTAGTTGTTTCCTCCCTCCAGTACACACAGCTTAAAGTTGCTATGTCAGGATACAGCACCTCAAGTGCCTGGAAGCTGCTCAAAGTGCTATTTTTGTGGTGTTCGTTTATTTTTACATGTCCTAATGCACAAGGAAGGTCCAGGCTGGATGAGAAGGGGAGTGGAGATGTCCTGCAAATTATCAGCAGTGGTTTTTAAACGTCTGAATGAAATTTCAAGGAGAAAGGAGCAAAGCAGTTGGACGAGGAACCTGCTTTTAGTCTAAGTACTTGCTTTCATGCTGGTTTCTTTAAGTCTTCTATGAAAAAATATTGTGATGCTGTCTGTCCTTGTATGTTGAGACATCTCTTTTCCCTTTGAAAACCTACAGCACAGTGATTCTGAGCAGCTCATCCATTATCAACTAGTTGGAGACACATGCCAAACAAATACTCTGTATCCCCTGATGTATTTTTACCCATCAAAGAACAAGCATGGCTTAGGCAGCATGAAAGTGATTCTGCATTTAGTATTGTTCCGTCCTTCTTGCCTTCTTACCACCTGGACCCTGAGCAGCTGCACTTTCGTACACAAGCACACAGAGGCATAGACTTTGTCTTCATGGCATGGGGTTACTTGAAAAAAGTCATAGTTAAAAATGGCTGAGGGAAATGCAGAAATAAGGAGCTTGCAGGCAGCTAATCTGTGCATAGAACCTCCATGCAATATCCTTAAATAAGGAGAATGGCACTTCAGGGAAATGGATGTATTAAGTCAAGAATATACTTTTAACTCCTTTTCCCAGAACATGTAAAACCTCCAGATATGTTACATATGTGCCAACACACTGACCCACATTGTCTTCATATGACCAGAGGTGGGATGCCAAATCCCATATGTTCCTAAGCCAGTTAACCCTGATTTTAAGGGACATTCCCATTATTAATTTTTCAGAAAATTCTGGTCCAAATTTTTGAAAGTTTTATGTATTTTCTAAAAATACTTATTCTTGCTGCTCGGTGAAAACCAGTCATTAACCCTCTTTTGACCAACTAAGCCAAAATACATTTGTGACTGTGTTTTTGTATTCTCCACTTGATAAACAGTCATGTTTTTGTGATCTTTTATAAAGGTACTATTCCTCTAAAACAGAGGAAATTTACTTTCCGTGGCTTATCTGGACTTGGCTACGATACAGCATTAGGCACACATGCAGAGCCCTTCGTGTGTCTCCGCAGCACTGCATTGCTTTCACCTTTCTGACGCCTCTCACACCAGTCATCTCCAAAAGCACACTGGAAGTCCAGGAAAGGGCCGAGGACAACACGTAAGCACAGAGCAAGGTTATTCTCTCTCCTCTCCTCCAAACATTTCCCCTACATACTTCAATCCCAACTGAGAGAGATGCAAAACAGTTACAGAGCTCACACAGCTAGCCCATGTGACAGACCTCAGCATTCTCTGGCATCACAAATACTTCTTCCTCACCATTTGTTATTGATTTTGTTTTAATGAATATAAATCTTGGCTGGAGAAAGGGAGGTGTTAGGTTCCATAATAAACAAAAAAGACAAGAAGAACCCTAAAGGCAGTAGCTACACTGCTCATCCAGAGTGGTCATGGGCCTGGCCAGAAGCCACATACACAGAGGAACCTCGTAAGTAACACTAGATGTCTGTGGAGGCTGCCCTTCCTTCCACTTTTATGCACCATCAGTCCCAGGACATACTCTCTCTGCTTGGAAAACCCCACTGTCCTAACTCAAGGCAGCAACCAAGAAAAGATGCAATGCTGATGGTGATGAAGGCTGGGCACCTCCACACCTCTCTCAGTACTGTGAGGTACTAGCAGCAGTCATCACAATCCCAGCAGCTCAGCCCCTGATCACCTCCATGAGGGTGACAAAACCATCACGGAGAACAACAGAGAAAAGGCACACACACAGGAAGAGAGACGGAGAAAGAATAGCTGGGAGGCAGCTCACCCAGGACAATGTGATTCTGAAAGTCTCAACACCACCAATTGAGAACCACAGATTTTAATCTTCGCTGTAATTAACTTTATCCAAACGAGCAGCAAGCTGACTAGCTTTCTTTGGGAGTCTTCTGGCAATTTAATGTGTCTTTAAAATGACTTGGCACTCCTAGAGGAAGAGGAGAGGGAGAAGAAGATTGATGTAGTGCCAGGCATTTACTCCCACTAATGAAAAGGGATTGCCAAGACTGTTTGATTATATATTATACACTATGCACTAGGTGCCACTCAAATGGGAGCACTGCTGTTACCACAGTGTTCTCAAAACTGCCAGCAAAATAACCTGCTTTGCAACACATGTGTGGAGTGGAGTACAAAGCAAATGGCACAGGTGTTTCAAATTACATCTGCAGCATGTTAAAAGGTAATGCAGCATGAGATCAGTCTCAGTCACACTGAAGCAACGGAAATGACAGTCCCTGCATTTCTGGGCAGGTTTTGGCTCTGAGGTTTGTGTGCTGCCCTGACCAGCCATGCAGGTTGGCACAAAGGGCCAATGCAACAAAAGCCTCTGTTCATTCAGCTCTTCTGCTTGAGATGGGGATGTGACTTGCTAAATGACTTGCTGTGACTGCCTTGGCCATCTCAGAGGTCCTTGGAGTGGAGCTGAGAGATCTGTGACAGTGAGAATTGGTGACAACCCTTGGCCATAGGCATGTGAGTTAAATATTTCTTGGCAGTTGGAATTTCATGTTGACTGGCTCCACACCTTATTTAGGACCCCAAAATAATTTCTTGGAGGTCTTAACCCTTTCCTACAAGTAGCATGGGAACTTCGATGAAATTTAAACCACCCAAACATGATAAATTCTCTTAAGTTATTTATAAAAGCTGCTTTTCTTTCTGCATTTGTTTCTTCACTGCTGTAGCAGACTTCATGGGAAAAAAGATATGGCGAATACCAGGAGACCTTCAAGTTTATTTATGCTGGGAGTTATGCATATAGGACCAACAGGCCAGGATTAGGTTTCTACTTCTTTCAGCTTTGTAGCTGCTACCAGCATGTTGTCATGAGGTTTCCCATCTCAAGAGTGACATGGGTGGAGTGGGACTGTCAGTGTGGGAGAAGCAGGCATGGGGTGGCCAAGAAGAACTAAGCACCAGTTTCTTGGTGTGCAATAACATCCTTTCAACACAGCTAAGAAATTTTTTTAAACACTCTTGAGCCTTAGAGCTCAAGGATCCATTTCTGTCCATTACTGTCTGGTGCGTTTCTCCCCTGGAGAATTTCCTAATACCTAGTTTTAATATACCCTGGTGCAACTTGAGGCCATTTCCTCTTGTCCTGTCACTTGTCAACTGGGAGAAAAGACTGACTGGCTATAACTTTCTTTCAGGTAATTGCAGAAACGTACAGGATTCCCCCTTGAGCTTCTTCTCCAGGCTAAACCAATGCAGCTCCCTCAGCTGCTCCTCATAAGTCATGTGCTCAAGACCCTTCACCAGTTTCACTGCCCTTCTTTGGACACACGCCTTATGCCAAGTCCATGGGGCAGCCTGGAGCTGCCCAATACTCAGAGAAAGGCAGCTGTGGGCAAACTGCCACTGGGGAGGGGTCTGTGAAACGATCCAGTTCCCAAACCATGCCCAGAAATCCCATAGGCAAACATGAGCTGGCACAGGCCAGCAGTGTGTCTAAGAAGGTTCCAACAGGACAGCAAATAATAGCCAACATCCAAGAGTGTTTCTGGGCACTATTTGGTTCACTACTGTAAGGGTAGCTAATATGTTCCATCCTGCTAAAACTGTATTTCATCATAAATATCTTCAATGATTATGCCACATTCTCCCAAAGGTTTAGCAATAAACGAGCTGATTTACCACCTGATATGAGGACTGCTAGACCTGCAAGGATAAACATTTAGAAAATGTAATGGAGTCTGGCTAGGATGAAATACTGCATTGATCAAAGACACAAGAAAACCCAGAAGTGAGGATGAGAGAGAAGCTGAGGACATTAAACTTGCTGTGTACTGGGCGTTACTTGGCACCAATCCTGATATAGTTGGATGTGGGAGGGGGTTCATTCCCATGTTTCAGTGCAAATTGCCCAACAGCAGAAGTGATGCCAAGCTCCTTCCTGCCAGCTGCCTATAACAGGACTCTCAACACCTGCACTGAGCTGCTTCAGCTACTTGGAGAGGGCTCAAATTGCTTAAACCTGGAAAAACTTTCTTTGAAGCTAGCGGGATCCTTAGGGCTTCAGGTTAAAAAAGGGAGTATTCCTTTGGATGGACCAACACACCACTCACTCTCCCTAGATCCACATTCCACATTCCCTAATGCAAGTGTCCAAGAGACACAAGTGCTCATCTGCACTGAAAGCTTCATGGTGGGAAGGCAGGCCTCTTCATAGCTCAGTAACATCTTATTTAGCATCAAGCTCTGCTGAGTTCAGGGGCTTTATCCCAGGGTAAATCACTAATTAAAACCAACATGAATATAGGGAAAACTGGCCCCATAGCTCCACTACATTTTACAGGTTATTAACTCAGCTTTTTTTTTGTAGTCCAGTCTAAGGATTAACTCTTTTTGTTTGTTTGCTTTTGGGTGGAGTTTTTTTTTGGCTTAAAAATAAACCATTTATTGAGAAATCATTGACTGAATATAGCCTTGTGCTCCTGTAAGAATCTGATAACAAGATGAATGCTTGGACTGCTTTGCAGTGGGCAGATCAATATTACAATATGAAAGTGAGAAAATGATTTAGGATTTGAGGTGGCATGCTTGGTTCTGATCTTAGATGGGATGTAAATCAGGCATTATGCCACTAGAGTCAATGCCAATGCCCTGTGGTAAATCTATTAACATAATCCTGAATCAAACCAAATAATTTTCAGGGCTGTGGAAAGTGAGGAATAATGGTTACGTAGGACAAAAGAGCAAATGAAATAATGCATGGGACAATTACACACTGTTGAAAAAAAAGTCCAGCTTCTACTTGTTTAAAATGGAGGTGGTCTGGATTTTTGGTGCAAGAAGAGGAGGAGAGGGTGATGGAATGGATTTGTGCATTTATTCCTCAAATGACCCCAAGTACATGACCACTATAAGTGCATGAAAATTATCTAAAGATCCATGGAGAAAAAAATCTAAGTTCTGTTTAAGTAGAAGTCTTCCAATTTACCCCAGTGGTAGAAAGAGCAGGTAGCAAAGTCTAGCTAGCCTAAAGGAGTACTTGTGGTGGAACCCTTCTTTGGCCCGAGGAGCTAACCCATATGTGGTAGATTGTCTTGGGCAGCAGCTGTTGTTTCTAAATCTCTCTCTAGAGCAGCCTTAATTGTTAGTTCCAGAAGGAAAAGGTTGGTGACCCCTCAGCATTATCCAAGGCCTGCAAATGTACCATCGAGTACACCCAGTAACACACTCCCTGATTTCCAAAGCACTAGTCCAGTCCATTCTGCTCACAGTATGACTTCTTTTAATCTCTCTGACACCAGATTAAAAATCTGGTAAAACACAACATCACTACCCTCCCTTGCTTATTATCTTTTTTACCCTCACCATGCAACACACACACTGCAATGCTGCTGCATCTTGAAGCCTGTAGAGTCAATCCCCTTCCTTCTGTAGACAAGCAAGAGCTGTGCCAGGATTAAACTGTTCATTTAAGAGCAATCAAGTTTACATGTGTTGTGTTTTCTTTTGTTTTACCAAAGGAAACACATGAGTGAGTGATTAAAGCAGACACTTGGGTTGCTGCAATTCATTGAGATTGCTGTTGTTTGCTTTGATGAGATTCCAGTCTGCAGCAAATTTCCTCCCCATGATTATGTTGGTGTGGAATACACAATGCTTGCTCCACTGGAATAGGACCCGGGGAGAGCAAAGGCAGCATGTTTATGCACTGATGTGCTTGATTATTTATTGCAGTATCATCTTTGTGGGATAGGACAGGTCAACAGAGAGGTTGCAGCTAATCCAAGCACGAGGTCCTACCCTGTCCTTCATTAGGCATTACAGAATGATCCATAGCAGGGAAACAGTGTTGGTCTTCCTCAAAGTGATCCCTTCTCTGCATCCCACAAACAGCCTGTGGCAACTTTTAATGCTCTTTGATAGCCACAGGCTCTCACAGGGGAAAATCTACGGGGGATTAACTATGATAATATGTGACTGCCCATTATGCTTCTCTTCCTCAGTTAGCATTTTTTGTCTGCTGCCACAGTTTCATAATCATGCAGAGCTTTGGCTGCAGAGGGAAGGGGGACCCAGGGAGAAAGCCCAGGTGAAAGAGAGGACATAGTCTTCCTCTCTGTGTTCCCGTACCTGCAGGCTCGGGTGGCATCTCTGTCCCGTGCAGTCACTGCTTCCCCACTCTCTCAGCGCAAGAATGCAAACTCACCTCCTGACTAGAGATTAGCATGAATGGTTGTGCTTGTGCTGCAGCGTTAGAGATGGACTCAAATCATCTTAAATTCAGCAAGCTCATGACTTGCATGCTTTCTGCCTGTGCCACAGACTACTTACACAGCTGGTGCTCCAGCTGTGTCCATAGCACATCTGGAGGACCATCCCCAGGTCACTGTTGCATGCAGATTCACTGCTCACACACAACCTGCAAGCATAGACCAACACAAAGCTGGAGGGTTCCAGGGCTCAGACACCCTTCCTTGCCATGCTGTGCAGTAGTGTTAGTGGAAAGCCACATGAAGACATCAGCAGAGTTCCAGGAGGCACATGTGGGGGGGCTTACAGGCTATGGAAAAGGTGCTTAAAGTGGCCCTAAGCATGTCCAATGCACACCCCTTCTGCAGCAAAAGTCCTGACACAGGGTTTGCACTGCACCTGGGCTGTCTACAGGTCAACAGCAAGCGGGAACAAATATTGACAGTTATAACTCAGATATTTATGGTGTAAAAAAAAACAAAACCAAAAACAAAAACAAAAACCCAAAAACAAAAACAAAAACAAACAAACAAAACCCAACAACCCCCCACCACCACCAAACCCTGCTAGTGTTAACAGGATAACAAAAGCCTTGCCAACACTAATCCACTGCAGAACAGACACGCCAAAATGCCAAGAATTTCATGGGCTTTGTTCTTAGATAGAGGGAAAAATTTTGATTCAACATCTTGGATAGCACTGCAATCACCTTCACCCCTTTTTTACACCTCCTAGGAACATTGCCACTGTGCCCTCATCAGCACAGCAGGAAACCTAATCAAATCTATGGCACATGGGGATACCCAAGCCCTGAATGGGGTTACGTCTGCTCCTAGCATGAGGGCAGCTGTACTACCATAGGCTCCTCTTACTCCCACTTGGTCCCTCTGGATGTTACTCTGATGCATCTGGACTTTTGCTTTTGGAACAGATCCAATGGGCACTGTCTCCTTCTGCCTTCACCAGCCATGCCTGGCGTGCCCCAGGGATGGAGGCTGACCACTTACCACAGCTGTCAGCACACCCTGCAGAGGAGGGCTGGGCCCCTATGAAGCAGAAAGACATCCAGGTCTTGTCTGCCTGCTTCCCCTGTTTGCTACTTGTCACCTGCCTCTCGGTGAAATCTTAGACTGGGTTTTGAATGAGTAAATTTTTGGGTCATTTCCTCACCACTTTGTTGCTTTTACTCCCCTTTAATCACACTCAGCATCCTCTTCATCCTCCCTTCCAGAGCTTTTCCTCTTATCAACATTCTTGTCATAGACCAAGTTAGTCCCATTGCCTCCCACAAGCAGGTGTGTGTGTCCTTATTTCACCTTTGTGGCAAACACGGCCTACCACATGCCTGATCTGCTGATGTACCTTTTTGCCCATCACAAAACAGCTGCCAACACAGACTTGTGGATCTCTAGAAGCTCTGGCAGTGGAAGTCACACCAACCCTCAGCATCTCAGAAACCCTTTGCTCTCCTGGGAGAGCTGGATACTTGGAGCAAGGCAGAGCAGTTTTCTGGCTATCCAGATGGCTTTCTGGAGTCAGGTATTCTCTTCATTGTGTCCTCTGCTGAGCAAAGTCTGGCCCTCTGGCCTTATGGAGCTGCTTTATTTGCAAGGATCCCCCAGTTTTGCTGTCCTGGTGAGAAGAGCTTGTAGCCTGTCTCTGTATTTCACATGCCGGGCACTTCAGAGCAAATACTCTGCCCTGGCAACAACAATTTGCCCCGCCTGCTCTGTGCCAACATAGATTGCCTTGTGTCCTGAGGGGAGCTTCAGAAGAGCTTTATTCCTGGCAAACAGGGCAGGAGAGATAAGAAAGGAAATCATTCCCTTTGAAACTGCTTTGGAAAGCAGTTTCATAACCCCTCATCGTCAACTGTTGTCTTCATGACAGACAGTACATAACACGGAGAGGGCTGTAAGAGAGTGATGCCATGTTAAGTCTGTCCTTTCCTCTGATGCAGCATCTTCTCTACCCCTCTCCCACCTTTATCCCTAGCCCCAGCCTGGGGAGCAGCATGCAGGAGGGACTCTTCAAACGCGTGTTGCTTTGGTCAGCCCACATGGATGGGCATTGCCACCAGGCCACCCCACACAGCAGCACCTCAGGTGTCTGAGTGTCCTGATCCACATTTCCTTGCATGGAGCCCCTGGTGTCCATCTTTCCAGGGTTTCTGTGAGGCCAAGGAGTGCAGGGCCAGGAGCTGTAGAGGTATGTGGCAAGTCCTGGAGGGAGGGAGGTGGGCTATCTGACACACAGAATGTGAATGTCAAGCCAAGGATGCTGGGATGGATCTGTGCTCTCCTGAGTAAGCCAATGCTCCTCAGGAGTCAGGGTCAGGCGATGGAGTACCCTTTGCTGTCTGCATTTAGTTTTGGCTCCTTCAGAGAGAAAGCCAGGCTAGACTGGGCTCAGACTGGTGTTGATGTCTCAGAAATTTGGTAAAAGACTAGCACTGAAAAGACTTTTAAAAAAAACTAACCAACACATGGTTTGGGATCTGCTCATCTTCTGAACTCATTTGCCCACAAGTCCTGACCTTCAGAAAACTCTGCCAGATTCTCCCATCATGTTGGATACAAGAAAGGGGGGGGAAAGGAACCATAATACTGTCAATCATACTCAGATCTAGTAGCTTTTTTCCCCCCTATCTTTGTAATTACTGTATTGTATAAAGTGTGAGATAACATTCAATCACTGTAAAGATTTAATTATGTCATGATGAGATTCATTAGTTAATATTTGTATAGCATACTGAACATGGAAAGTGGTCAGCAAGCACTAAGTATTAATCTTGCTGTTTCAGAAAACAAGGGAATTTGCTTTGGGGGAGCAGAAAAAGCACAATAAACACATTCATTTGGGGTGTATCTTCAGCTGGAATAAATCAGTGGCTGGGCCACATGCACCTTTGGCAAGACCCTCCTCCTTGGACAAAGTTTCATCCACCAGGCCCTCAGTGATGAGTCTCTGATGAAGTCACTACAGGAGCACTTCAGGTCCCTTTTTTCCTGGACTGTTCCCCACTTACAGCAGGGGCTGCTCTGCTGGTAGCAGTTATCACTTTTACAGTGATTACAGCACCATGTAAAATAAAACCAACGCTAGCAAAGTATTGCAGGCCACCAAGTCTGGTGCATCAACAACTTTCTTCCTTGGGGACTCTGACACATATAGAGTGGGAAAAACAAGGGGTACTTTGCTCTGATGCTGTGAACCAGATCTTGATGGCTGCAGCAGCAACAGCTTTCAGCATGGCAAGCAGGAGGTCTGGCACTTCTGTGCTTCAACAGACGGTCTATGGAGAAGCACAGAAGATGGTGTGGAGAGACAGGCATTTCTTTTGTGCAGCCTCCAGCACTGGCTCCTATGTGTGGCCCCTAAGAAGGAATGAATCCACTGAGGACTATATTATGAAAATGCAAAAGCATGGGGAAAAATAAATTTTTAGAAAGGAGTATATGAATATGTACTAATGGGTGTTTCCTAACATTTAAACTGAAAGGGCTAACCTAAGGTTTGCTTTGACTTACAGGCGCATGTAGAGAAAAGAAAAAAGCACTAATCCAAAATACTACCTGGCAGTGTCACTATCAGCTGGCTAGCCATACTCTAGTGTATCAGCTCTGAGAAGAAGCACAGAGGCTGCAATCTCCTAAAACTGGCTGCTCTGACCTCCTGGCTTAGCTTCAGTGCCTGGGAGGCTGGGACATTGTGGTGAGGGGCCAGCTCAGTACCCCAAAAGGCTCTCTTGAAAGAGCTACCCAAAGGGCAACAGCCCTTAAGGCAGTAAAAGCAGTGAGGTTGTCTCTGTATGCCATAGGGTAACCCAAAAAATCCCTACTTGCATTAGTGCTAAGGTTCATATGACTGAGTCCGCAGTTAGTCCCTTTAACTCACACTACTTCCTTGCAATTCCAACGAATTCCATTCATTTATTTTCATCATCCCCATCTTCTCTCAAGCATGCAATGATATCCTCTTGCCAGAAACCCGTTGTCTAAAGCTCAGCATCCAGTCCTCCTCTCTAGTGGATTGCATGGTAGGGTTTACAGATCTGTCACACTGCAGTATCCATACCTGTGTACCCTGAGATGTTCCACATTCTCCAAACTAATCCTATCCTTTCAACATTCACTTATGCCCAGCTCACCATGCTCAGGCAGAGAGGTGATGGGGAGAAGCTGTGGGTATGGCGAGTGCCACGCAGCCAGTGCTGGGCACAGGAACAGCCCTGGAAACCCCTCTAAGGCAGCTCATGAGGAGACTGCACACCGAAGTATTTATTGCTGCTGGAGCCCTTCAGTTAAGTGGCAACAGTTGGGAAAGGAAACACAGAGGTAAAGCACCAGTTTCCCATGCAGGAATGCCTCCATCTACAGGTAAATCTTCCCTCTCTGCCTGTGAAGAAACTCCTGCTGCCCCCCTCCTTCATGCGTTCAGAGAAGCAAGAAACCTCTATTGTTATCAGTCAACCTGAAGAAGAAATCTTTGTGGCATGCAGTATCGTTGTTACACACACACACGCACACATGCACTCCCTTTGGTAAGAAGGCATGAACTGTTTATTACAAATCTGACTCCACTTTTATAGTATTTCTACAAAGGCAGGAACTGGGGGAGAAGGTTGACACCTCTCCCCATCCCATTGGTCAGGACAACTGTCCATCAGCTGTCTATATCTCTAAAATAAAGTATATAAACTACCTAGACTAAAGGAAAACATTGCCTCTATTTATAACACCCATGTGTAAGAAACAACCTAAGAACTATGAAACTGTGAGGCACAAGAGAAGGTTGAAAAATCAGGGTGACATTGCAGGTTTAGCACCTCTCAAGCAACTTAGAGGGCAGGAGCCAAGCTGCTACACTCCCTGCGAGTCCCCCCTCTGCGTGTGACAAGCCCCTGTCACTCACAGGGGACGGGCAGGCTGCGGCCCTATGCTCAGCCTCCCTGTTGAGATCAGTCTCCCTTGCACCACCAAAGGCAGCATTCACTCCCAGGTCACCTCCTTTACCTCAGGACGCCTAGGGGTCAGGGAGGCATCACATCTCTGCAGCTCTTCTAATTGCTGTGCCAACTATTCTCCAGCCAAACTGCCTGGTCATCGGACAAAAGCTCCTTTTCCCCAGAATGTTGAGCTTGCAGCAAAATGGGGTCTAAGGCAGTACCAGGAAAACACAGCAAGCCAGAAATGCCACAGGTAGACCCTAAAACCAAAAAGCTAGGGCCAGTTGCTTTTATATTTTTGAGGCACTTAAAGAAACAGCTGTATTTTTCATAACTACTGAGCCCAGCAGGAACTTTGCAGAACTGGATTCCTTATTATGGGGCTGCTTCAATCTAGTATCTAGTCTCAATTTAAGTTGCAATTTCTCCTTTTTTTTTTTTTTTTAAATACAAGAGCAAGTCATAAAACAATGCACCATCAAAATGATGGCACACCCTCTCCAGTGGTGTGTTTCACCAAGACTGATGCAGATGTTCCTAAAGAGACAGCAAATCAGGATACCCAGGACTTTCTCCTCTTTTATTTAGCTTGTCATCTCAGCTTACTGAGCAAACACTTCCACCTAGTGGCCTGCTCCACACATGCTGGGATGATGGATGACCTTGGGAGTAACAGGTCATCAGAACTTTCTGCAGAGGAAAAGCAATAATCTCACAGAATAATCAGATTATTTCTCGCTGGCAAGAGGGGCTGGATTGTGTCAAGCCACTTAGCTTTCCCCTCCAACCATAGGGCTGATCATCATGTAATGCTGTGCAGCTGCTATGAGTAGCACGCTCATTGTAAGAGTAATCAGTAGTAAATTACTTCTGAGACAATACTTAGTTGTGCATAAATGATTACTTTGGGCAGTCATTTGCAATAGATGAGTTTTGCAAAGTTTAAACAATCCTAGTGGGAGATTCTGCTCTCCTTAAGGGGACAAACTGCACTGCTGAACAGCCACCACAGAGGGATGCATGCACATAGGTTCATCCAAGTGCTGCTCCCACTCTGCTCCTGGCCCTTGTGCTCTCTGGGATAAATTGCTCAAAATCTTTGCCTACTTTCTCTACCTGAACCATGCAGACAGTATTCTGTGGGGTGTCTGGGAGCTATCTACCATGTTACTAGGTAGTATAAACAATAATGCCAGCACAGAATTCCCTTTCAGATAACTTTGTGCTGGCTCCCTGATGCCTCACATGGATCTTGGCATTAAAGGACTTGTAGAGGATATAAGGGAGAGGACTGCCATCAGGTATCCTCTGTCTCAAACTGTGCACAAATAGGTCTGAGACCAGAGACGGGAGACATGGATTTTTTGGCTTTAGAGCTTAGTTTTATTTTATCACAGCACTGGAATATTATCTTAGTGACTGATGACAGCTAAGATCACCTGAAAAATGTCTAGAAATACCCACCTCCCAAACACAGTTACATGTGTTTCCCAGACCATCTCTCAACCACTGTTTCTTTACATTACTTCATGGATTTCAACAGCAGATGAATTCCCCATGTGACATCAACCCCCTGGACCACTGCCTCCTCTGCAGTCAGAATCAGGAAAATTAAAGCCTCAAAAGAAAGTACACGCCAGACAAACACATCTTGTTCTGCACCACAGGTATGCAGAGAGGGAGCAGAGGTGACAGTGGACACCCACGGCACAGTCAAGGACAGCAGTGAGGCTCCTGAAGATTCTATCCAATGCCTTATTTGTTAGGTTATTCTTTCTCCTTCAAACATCTCACTGTGGGATAAAACCTTCAGGCAGATAGCTATAAGAAGTTTTACTATTATTCTTCCTTTCAGGACAGAACAGCTCTGCCTAATACATTTTTAAAGACTGTACTCATCTAGGAAGACTATTAATAATTAAGAAGAAAACAATATTATTATGGAAATTAAGGCACCTCTGGGTCTGTGAGAACATGAAATTTCCTGATGACTTACTGGCATCCCTTCTAGCTCCTGGACAAACAGCATGGAGAACAGGAGACATTTGTACCCCAGAGGGACCACTCTGTTTAGTCCAGGTCAATGCACAGAGCTGATACCCTGTAATTAAAGACAAGCTGTCAAACGATTTTTCACAATTTTTCAGTCTTCATTGTTTTGCATTAAAGCAGTGAGAGAACCTTCCTCCCTCCTTGTCCTGTCATTACAGGGTCACTAAAGAGGCGCTGGCTGTGATAGACAAGCAGGAATCATACCTGCTCTCCCATCATGGGGCTGCAAGAAATTCCAGGCCTCTGCAGACTTCAACATGCAGGACTACATTGTCAGACATAGTTGTAGAAATGAATATCTTGCTGGACATTATGTTTTGAACACATTCTGCAAGTATTAAATGGCCTGTACTGGACCTGAGAAATGGAGGACTGGACCTTGCCTGTGCATTTTACAAGAACCACTGGCACAATTAGGGTTACACACAGTCCTACATGCAGATACTGCAGCATATGTGAATATTCCTCCAGCAGGAAGGAGTTCTCGATGGGGGGGGGGGGGGGCTACACGTCGGGNNNACCCATCTGGAGATGTCTGTGCTGCAAGGATCACTGCCTACCACACAGACTTTGGCTGGTTTGGACACCAGTAGATATGGAATCTTGGCAACATCCGAGTTTCCCAGGGCTTTCCTGGAGAGTACTTAGAGCTGATTTCGTTTCATTGAGAGCCAGAGTGGTCCCTGGACATGCCGGGAGGTGCTAATGACAGAAGAAGGTCATTGCTGCTTTGATGCCCATAAGTGGAGGTTAAATAGGGAATGGAGCAATGCCATAAAAAGAAATGGCTTACTTCTCTCAATTTCTTAAAATCGGTTAATTTTGTTGGACTGAGCAGTGCTTATCTAATCTGAGAAGGAAGAAGCCTGCTCCCTCTCCCAGTGAAGAACCACTGATGAACCAGTATCCCAGTACCCATAGGGGCTGTGGTTACCAACAAACACTTCTTCCTCCCCTCTTACTTTCGTGTGTCCTGATTCCCTCTCCTTTAAAACAGTGGTGGGATGAGCAGCATGTCTCTGGCAGAGTGACCACCAGAAATGAAATTGCTACTCATCAGCTGAGCTGCTGTAGCAGATTGGACTCAGGTATTCATTACTCAGTCCAGAAAGGAAATAAAATTTCTTGTCCCAGTGTTCAGATCTCCATAAAGTCACTGAGCTACAGACTAAGCTACAACTCACTTGCCTGTGCTCCCAGCGTTTGCACGGATAAACTGTTTCAGCCTTTTCACCCATCTCTACACCTACAGAAACTTTTCCTGGAGTCTGCTCTACGTGGAGAGCTACAAATAAGTTTAACAAGTTTTAGTATAAACTTTACAAGTGTTTCCTTCCTCTCTAAGCAATGGAAATAAGGACACGTGTGTCAGGTGTGCCAAGTTTTAGACTTTCCTGCCTTCCAATGTCTTCATTAAATACCAGTGTCCTCAGCTTAGACTGGGAGAAGTTACTAAGTGACTCCCATTTCAGCTCTGACTTGTTTTCCTGTGAGCAAGTAAGAGTTAATGCTATAATACCCACTTCTCTGCGGTGCACTGTGTGCTAGGGGGTGCTTTATGGTCAGTGAGTAGCTTCAGCACCACTCTCAGCGCTGCTTCATTTATTTGCTATCAGAAAGACAGAGAAACAAATTGTGAGCCAGTGCCTACCTATTCTTTAGGGGTCACCCTGGAGAGAGAAATCAATGACTCGATCTCTTCTTGAAGCATCTACATTAAAACATGGGGAGTGAAGCCTGATGTATGTGTGTGTGCCTGTGTGTATGTGTGCATGTGTGTGTCCATGCATGGTTCAGCATTGCCATTCATCTTCACTCTCCAAATCAGCAATTATCTGGAGTCCCCCAGGAGGGAAATGCACTCTCCTCTCATAAGCTTGGAGTAATGACTAGGAAGCAGCGGTGTGTAACAGGATCCCCGGTGCTAAGCTTTCTCTGATAACCACATACACTAATAAAATAACCCTAAGTTGGTTCCAGTCCTTAACGTTTCCTTATTACTATTCCGTGGGGCCTGTGTTGGGAAGAGAAGCATCACTTCCCTGCAAACTAATACACAAATGCAAGTCGTGCTTAGCATCTTACATGGGTCCTCATAAATTTGAGTGAGTTCCCTGTGTCTTCCATCTCATTGACCAGACAGGATGATCACTCCCTGCTACTGCACCAGCTGTGTCCCTTGTCAATAGCCCACGAGGAAATATTCTGCACTGATGTATTTCCTTCCTAATTTCTTGGTCTATAACTTTCTTTTACTCTTCTTCCTTATCTAACTCTGACCACTTTTGGAGGCAAAGACCCGTAACCCTTGAGATTTTTCCTATGCATGCCAGATCCGTTCAGGCCAGAGAAAAAGTTGAAGGAGGTCAACATAAGAAATCCATGATAACTTTGCCATAAAATTTCTTGACTTTGGGATGAGATGGTACAGTGCTGAAAATATACCTAAAAAAGAACTGGCTACTAAAATATGGTTTACATCCAGCCCAGACTGACATGGGCAGTCCTTTTCCATACATCCTTGGTCTGACTGATCTTTATGCTCACATAAATGGAGAGAGAAGGAGCTTGTGTATTTGCTATATGATATCATTGATATTATTGATTATGAACTCTTCCCTGTACATAAGTCTGCTTGCCTCCTTATAGAAGTTACAGCTATTCATGCCAATTTTTTAGTTATAGATTAATATATGTTTGTCTCTCACCCAGGTGACTTTGACATTGCTTAAAATTGCAGCCTACACATGCAAGAACAGCTCCAGAGCATAAAAGACAGGCACTCATCATGTGGTGCCGTAGTCTGTGGATTCTTGTGCCTACATGCATATGCATTTGTTCCAGCCAGACCCTGCCTGGGTATGATAACAGCAGCAGGAGCCCAAACAAAGGCAAGGGTTAAGAAGCAGGCAGAAGCAGAGAAGAGATTGTAGAGAAGGCAGGAGAAAAGAAGGGACAGGAGAAAGAAAAAAGAAGACAAAGAATATATTCATGTGTACCTGCTGTCATGTACAGACCACAAAGTTCCCTGCCAAGAAACAGTCACCTCCATTTCGCCTGCCAGGAGACTCACCATCCACGGGGGAAACACTTGTTCAGGATTGCCCCCCAGGCAGGAGGCAGAGCTGCCAGACATAGTGTCCCAGCAGCCCAGCCACAGCAATGAGAAAATCCTCAGCTTTTTCCACCCACAGCTGGGATGCACTTCCCAGGACATGGCTCTTGCCAGAGACCCCAGCTCTGGTCCCACAAGCCTACACAATGAAGAAGAGGACCATGGTATGGAGCAGAAGAAAGGCATTGTGTAGTGGTGCTGGGAGGAAATTGGGTCCTGTGCTCAATAAATCAGGGCAACACTCCCGACTGTTTGTAATGACACCAGGGAGGCTGAGTGACACCTTCTGAGTGTGGCAGGTGGCAGGGAGTGAGAGAAGCCAGCCTTGTCCTGCCCTGTGCTGCTTTGGCCACAGCTCTGTGTACTACAAGGGTTAATGTTCCATAACTCCTGAAGCAGCAGGGAATTTCCTGGACTGACAGAATCTTGTGTTGAGCTAATATTTTAAAAGGGTAAAGGAGACGACCCAGGTAATTATAGGCCTGTCAAGCTGACATCGATCCCAGGTAAAATAATGGAGCAGCTAATAGGGGAAATATAATTCATGCCCATCAGCAGGGGTTTATGGAAAACAGACCCTGTCAAATGAACCTAATATCTTTCTTTGCTGTGCTTACAAGTTTACTTGATGAAGTCAGTGGTGTTGATGGCAAAAAAAATTAAGATTTTCCAAAGCATTCAACTTGGTGCCACTCAATAGCTGGATTTAAATCCTAGAACAATACAAAGGCAACAGAGTATGTAGTAAATGAATTAAAGTGACTGACTCTGAAAATATGATGGAAACCAGAAAGCTGTCATCATGGCAATTGTCGTATGGATTGGGTCCCACAAGGTGAGGTGGGTCTCCTGATGGTATTTTACTTTCATACCTGTGATCTACTGAAATCTGTAACTAAAAATCTGTCATACTAAGATTGGAAGGCTAAAAAATCATGAGGAGACATCACTGATACAAACAACTTCGTAATTTCTTGGTGATCTTGGAGGAACAAGTACAGTAAAACTGTATGTGTTTCAGTTAAGTCCAACATGAAGTAGGCATATCTAAGAGCAGAAAATGTAGGTGATACCTACAGTACAGGGAACAGACAGGAATACCTTCAAAAATTAGTTGTGAACCCCAATTAGTCATGCATAAATATCCAGTGTAATACTGTGAACTAAAAGTCTGGTGGAGCACCTGATCAGGGCCACCTCTGAGGCCAGTAAGAAGATAATTTCACCTTTTCTTTGAAACTTTCAGCCACACCAGGGACCCAGACTGCTCAGTTCAAGAAACAGTTTGATGAGGTGGAGATGCTACAGAGAAGATCCAGGACAGTATTCCTGGGATTTGCAGACCTGCCTTTCTGGGCATGACTCCAAGGGCCAAACTGCTCAGTTTACCAGGGTAATGGCTGTAGGGGTGATCTGGCCACCATCTTGTGTCATCAAACAGAGAGGAAAGCATCAATAGCAAAAATAGCACTGATTTTGGTGGGGTAGCAACCTGCTGAATGATACCTGCTCTGAACCTGGTCCTTGATGAATAACTCTACTCCCAGTATTTATCTCCTGTACCTGTAAGCAAGGAACATTACTTGTCTGCTTGTCAGGACATTGCTACAACAACTGAGATAGCAGCTGAAAAGCACTGCCTCAGTGCCAGCTCACTGTATAGCTCCATACATTTTATTATTGAGTCTGCTCAGCACTGTGCAGACTGCAAAGTCCCTCTTTTGCCCCAGATGGCTTCCTTTGTCTCAGGCGCACCAGGAAAGGTTCAAAATAGCCAGAGAGGCTCTCACAAAACCTTCCTGCTGGGAATACCAATGTGCACCATTGCACTGCCTAGAAGTGCACATCCTGTACTGTGGTCTAAGCCATGATACCAAGTTGAGCTAGTACAGATGGCTGTGCACTATTAATTGATTGCTAATAGTAATAAATGGCTCCATAGTGTGGACTTGTAGTCTTATAAATAAAGTCCCTGGCATTTGTATTGACAGTAGGCAGCATGTGGAAATGTTCTGGAGAGAGGTGAACTCCCAGCCCCTGTGTAATGCAAGCTGCCACCCTGCATCTTGGCCAACCAACTATTTAGTTTGTATTTCAATTAGAAAAAGGCTCATCAGATCCTTTGGGGGGAAAAAGAAATTAAAAATAAGCCTGATCTCTACGCCCACTCTGGGGGCTAAATTTTCTTATTTGCTTAACATTTCCCAGGTCCAGAAATAGAAAGGGTGGCTGACTAATAGACTTAAGATCTCTGAGGTGAAATGATGCTACTGACTGAAGAATATGCATTAGCTGGCATCAGCACAGCCAGAAAAAAAAAATGGAGAAATCCACTTAGAGCTGCTTTTCCTGTAAGATAAGCCCCAGGTTCACAGAGCGAGATGCCTCCTCCCTGCTGCAGCAGTGAATTAAGTTTGTCATTTGTTATTGTGTCTTGCCAGCGTGCAAAATAGCAGCCCTGGGCTGTAATCTCCACTCATCTGAGTCTGCACAGTAATTGCTGGCAGCCATGGAAACCAAACTTCCCACAGTCATTTATAAACTTGACCCTCCTTGCTTCCTTATTGCTATATTCAGCCAAGCCCTTGATGGGGGTATATGAAGAGAGAGAGGAAATCGTAAACTGCAAGAAAATCCAAAGGTTTGGTGGCGGAGCACAGAGAACTGGCCAAGAGCCCATCGAATGAGTGGGAGCCTTTCCAATGTCACCACTGGCTTTGCAGCAGGCTCCTGGTGAAGAGGGTGGTGCAGTGCCATCTGCTGTGATAAGCTCCAGTTAATGACTAACAGGCCTTTATCTGCATCTCATGGGATGTGAGGATATCTCCTGGCCTCCAAATCCCACCACCAGCTTCCCAGGGAGCCTTGGCCAAGCCAAATGACTTGCCTTCTACCAGAGACATCCCAACTGTAAAGTGGGGATAGCCTGTTTCACAGGATCATGATGAAGGTGAAATGCTGAAGGCCTCTCAGTAGATCAAAGATTTGGACCATAGAAGGCCAAAGAACTCCAGCATCACTGTTAATTACACAACTTTGTGGCCATCTGAAAACCTGATCATCTTGTAATTGCTGTGAAATACCTGTTACAGCAACAAAAAACAAAGAAATCATTGAGTAGAGTTTCTAAAATGGCTAGATTTTATCTAGATTAATTATTCAAGGATCCTCAACTGTCGCACTTCAGGAACAGCAATGACTGAATACTGACAGGAGTCTCAACACAACTGAAAAACAAGTCATTGACTTTTGGGATCATCAGATTACACCACCTGACAAATAGCTACTTCTCATTCCTACAATCCACTTGTAAGGGTTCCTTTTCTTTCCCCAGTACTTCTTCTATGTCAATATTATTTGATCTAAAGCCCAGTCCAAAAGGATGACATTTTCTTCTTAACATGGGTTATGATATCCTGTCAAAATGTGATAAGCTAGGCTCAGGTATGTTAAAAAGTGACACATCTATAACAGCTGCAGTATTCAAAGATGGTCTTTTCTGGCATGGTGAACTAAGAAGTATGCCACCTCATTTAATTTTTTTCCTTTGGGAAGAGCAAAGCTTATTAAGCTATGTCATGGTCGGACGCAAAATAGATGATTCCATATAGTTGTTAGAAGAGAAAGAAGGCTTTATTTACAATTACAACAATTTCTTTTATAACATGCTGCGCTAAAAAGGTCTATTATTGGTCCGTCAGACTGACACTTCTCTCCATTGGTTAAGCAATAGGAAACAACACCTGGGGACAGTTGTTATGGGAAAGGGAACACTGTTTACTTAACCTGTTTTGAGAAACAGAGAGAGATGTTTTGAAAAGAGAAAACTCTTGACTGCTTTCCCTTGGGAAAGGAGCTAGCAATAGTTAGCAAGCTAAAATTGAGGCTCAGAAAATGTCGAGCCCACAAAGATATGCTTGGCTTGGTCATCTTTTCTTTTTTCCAGAAGACAGACCTCTGTAACTATTTGGACCTTATTTAAAAGGAATAAAATATGCTTTGGTGTCATTATTTACCCAAGAGCTCTGTGCTAGCCATAAAGTTTGGCTCTAGAGGTTAAATTTTCTTGTGTTCAGATTTGTTTTGAGCCAAGGTTTTCAAACTGAAAGAGAGTTACAACTCTTAGAAGGATTTAGTCTCTTCCTTCCTCTTTAAGTACTTCCTGACGTAACATGCATCTCCTGGTTATAGGAAAGAACAGCAGCTGCAGAACACTCCCTTTTGCTTTCCTAAATCCTTGTAGCCATTTCATCTATATCTTTTCACAACATCCTTATTTAAATTTCCGATCCCTCTGCATTGTTAAAAAGCCTGCATGGAGCTTGTAGGAGATTTGCACCTCTGTCCTGTACATCACAGACTGGAAATGTTGTAAGAGAGGAATTCAAGCAGCAGAATTTGCTGTGCCCAGTTGCATCTGCTCAAATTTGGCCTATAAAAACCACTTGAATATCAATTTTTACCATCTATGCTTTCCTCTGTAGCTTGCTAACAGCTGGTTACTAAACTTAGTCATGAGAAATGGTGTACAGAGGGATCTGGAAAAAATAGGTGATCATGACAATAAGTGCATCATAATGAACTGGCATGAAAGGTTGGGTTTAAGCATGGAGAGAAATCTATTTCATATTTTCAGCATCCAGAGTAGTTGACTTAACATCCTGAGTGTATCTTTTGCATGATTTGTTTGAAAAAGATACAAAGATCTAATTAGGTAAGTACACCACCCCTAAATCTCTGAGTAATTTAGAGTCTGCACATAAGTTAACCTGCTCTAAAGCTGCACACATGCAAGTCAAACACATGCACAGTGCCTTCATAGCTAGAAGTCTTTAGGGAGGCTAATGGGACAGCATGTGAGCAAGCTCATCAGGTCAAGAAACATACTAACAGCATCTTTCTCACAGGTTCCAAACCCACCCAGACCCTCTCTGCCCAGAGTGAGGTCCTGTCTGCCCCTGGAATCAGCTCCACTTCACATGGTCACCAACTCCTTATCTGCAACACTGCCCACAGCCTGGGTAGGCATCACCACTTGGGATTTGCCCTAACAAATCTACTAGGGCTTCAGGTGCAACATTGAACAAACCAGAATAAAACTACAGATTTCTCAGCACCCACTTAATTCAGCTGCTGTGATTTCTGTGTATTGACTTGACCTAAATTATTTAACAAGTGATGTTTATTAGAAGGAGCAGCACATACGCTTGCCCTGCTCTTATTCTTCTCCAGGCATCTGTCTATGGCAGCAGTTTGTGGGGGAAGGGGAGGAAGGAAGGGAAAGAAAGCTGCTGATTTCTGTTTGGGGCTGTTTTTTTCAGGCTGAAAAATTCTCTGGTGACTACAAAAGATATTTTATGGGTAAGGTGGAAAAAGGCCCACTGAAATGTCCCATTTGCTGCGGGGTGTGGGATCTAGGCAGACAGCATTGTCCCACTCTTCTCCCCTTCCCTGCCGGCCCATGAAGTCTGCTGGCTTTGCCTGTTCACCCCATTGTGGGGAGCTACAGCTGCACTGGTGCTCTGTGGCACAAAGGCTGGGTACAGTGGAAGGAGGCTGCTCAGACAGAAAGGCAGCAATGTTCTCCTCAGACAAGAGGGGAGGAGCTGGGGGTCAGCACCAGTGTCATAGGGTCTCAGATAATCTGGAAGAACATTGTCAGCCTCGCGGCATCAGGTACAGACCCTCACAACAGAGAGCAAGTAAGCAATATGAAGTCCTGAAACTTTCTCCCAAAACTCTTCTACTGATACTTCCACCCATCCCAAACCAACCAATCCCTTACCCCAGCATCTAGCTTTGGCAGGATCCTTGTACACTAGGCACAGCAGAGTGTTTGTTAGCTTCACTCTCCTTGGCAGATTAGATACTTTACTGCCAGTCTTTATGCCATCAGCTCCTCTACCCAAAAGCAGTGCCTGGGACATGACTTTCAAAAGCTGTTTCTAGGGGCACACAGCACTCTAGTGGCAATGCTTCCATGAAGTTTTGCACATGTACTGCATCTGAAGTCCATCTGTTCTCCTCAGAGAAGCTGGGCTCCACTGCTGTTCACCCCTAAGGATCAAGTGAAATGTCAGAAGATGCAATGACTTGTCTGGGCCCATTCTTCAGCAGGAGGTAGGAAAGATGCAAGTGGGAAACTGCTAGTTCTGCTTCTTCCAAAATCTAACTACGCATGACAAATTGGGCAGGCAGAGCACGGATTGTTACATCCTGTAGGACAAACAGGATTAACAGCTCTGGTGCTAGCCAAACACAGAATTATAAAAAACAGGGATGGAAGGGCTCAAACAACATCTTGTCCACCCCAATTCTACAAGGCACCATCTGCTGTTTACCTAGTCAATTCTTAAAAACCTCCCACGATGGAGATGTCACTGCCTTTCCAGGCAACTTTCTCCACAGCTTTTTCTGCCATTGCTATGAGGAAGTTTTGTTCTCATGCCAAACTTAAGTCTCTCTTTCTACAATGTAAGGCCATTATTCCTTACCCTCACCAAAGTAGGCAGGAAAATAAAAAGTATTTTGGTCTCCTTCTGTGGCTTTTTGTGTTTTTAGAAACCGTTGTCACCTCTGTCTTCAGTCATCTTTTTTCTCAGTTAAGCCTAGTTCTTTCACTCCTTCCCCCTCCAACATGTTTTCCACCATCCATGCTCCCTATCTGTATGTCACCAACTGGCTCAGAACTCTCTTGAAGTGATAGCATGTCCAAAACAGGACAGTCTTTCAACTGGTGGTGATCCTCCTTGAACCATAAACTGTTTTTCAGGGTCACTTTTTCCATAAGGCATTTCAAATTCTGCCTTCCAGATGTGTGTAGAGCCCTTTCCAGCTCACCCTCAGCTGCAGATTTAATAATCCCCTAGCCCATCCACCAAGCTGTTTTAATGAAAACATGGTGCTATAGAGCACCCACTCAATAAATCTTTACAGTCTGACAGCAAATCATTGAAAACTTATCTCTAGATCTGTTTATCCTTTTTCCATTGGACTATTCTCTAGTTTGTATCTGCATGTCTATAGCAGACTGACATCCTTCTGTTGCCCAGTTTGTACAGTCAAAGCACCAGCAGTGTAATAGTATGAACTACTCATTCCAAATGGGTCATGCTGGGCGCAGCCTCCAAAGAGGTGGATTTTTCCCTTGCAGGAGCTCCCAGCACAGCAACATGACTGTAGACCATTGAGTTCCACTTCTGGCATGTAAATGAAAGACCAGGCTCCACAGTGTGTTTAGGAAGGGAAAGCTTTCTGGAGCCATTAAGTCACTAATGTCCGTGTAGTCAGACTTGAAAGAAAGGTGCTGAATTGATTGATGTACTTGTCATATTTATAGTTTGTAGCAGTGTGATGAATGTGCTTTGTGGTTTATAATGCGATGCTCATTTAACTCTCCTTTTTAAGATCTGGCTGATTTATAGAAGCCAGTGTTACTATTGCGTTTCAGTGGGGTGACAGGGATAATATTAGAGCACAGAGGTTTGTCAATTAGTCTCATATGACAAAGCCAGGCTCCAAATGGCTGCCTCTGATTGGGAAGATTTAACCCTGGAGAAAATGGATCCATTTTAAAGATATCTCTGGTGCTGGAGTGACCTACTGATTTATGTCCTTTCCCAGCATTTTGTTAAAGTCCTAATTTATGAGGCTACAGCTCCAGCTGCCTCAGCGAGTCAATTCACAGAGGTGTGTTCCAGCACACAGCACATCTCTGGCTGCAGCTGACCAGCACAGCAGATGTCAGGTACCACTGCCCAGCTATAACAGAACACCCCAGAGCCATCATTTACCTACTTTTCCCATGATGGCTAATGGTTTGGAGTATATTTCCTTTTATTACCCATGGAGAAGCACTAGATTTTCAGGAGTCAGGGGTTCAGCATGCACCAGAAAGGGTGGGTGTAAGATCTCTAATCATGTGAGTCAGAGCAGGCATATAGTACTGCTGAGAGCTTTGATTTATTAGACTTAACACACATCAGTGTCCATGTTTTCAACCTCTGCTCTGCCATGGACTCTCTGCTGACTTTTATAGCAAGTCTCTTCCTCCATCAGCCTCATCTTTCCCTCCACTTTAAAGCTAATGGAAGTACTTAGCTCACACATGTAATTAGCGCTCGAGCAGTGCTCTAAAACCACCAGGTACATGTGTGTTTTAAGCTTTTTCACCCCAGGAAGGCAAATGCCTATGTGTAACACAGAATCACATCACGCTATTTCTATTAGGATCTTCCATGTTCATTTAGCTCAAAATGCTTTACCAGGCTACTGGAAATGCAGTTAGTTATTAAGCTAAATACACCAAAACATCTGAGGTGGAGGCAAGAAATTTCGAAAAGCGAAAATGTGTGCAGACAGAGAAGCCAAGATCACCTGTTTAAATCAGTCAACACATCTAGTTCTTTTTCATTTGCTGTCTTGGACCCTCTGGATTTTGTTTACTCCTGCAGAATTTTACTATAGCTGCCCCTTGGGAGTTCATTGCACACTGAATTTTGTCCCTGGGACAGAGACATTTTAAGCAGCCAGATGATGTGAGAAACAAAAAGTTGGATGCACAGGTGTCTGGTGCTGGACAAGTGCATGGAGGTCAAGATGACAAGTGGGGACAGCTTTGTTTTGGGAGGGGAGGAACAGACCTAGCCAGAGGTGCAGTCAGGGATGGGGTGGAGAGGCACCTGCTGACAGGGGCTCCAGGGGCAGAGCTGGTACAGGGATGGTAACATAAAGTTGTGGTTGGGTTTGGGGAGGAACTTCATCTGTTGGCTCAAACAAAACCAAACCCTCATGACCTAGGATGCTTTTGAAGGCTGCTAAGAGCACCTCAGCTCCAGCATCTCCTGAGATAGCCCTGGAAAAATGCCTCCCTCCCATGGAAAACGGTCATAGTAAACTATATGTTAGCAGTGATGTGGCAGTCAGGTTCTATCACCAGAAAGGCCACAGACAGCCTATACATTGCTCTGAAGTGGGTCTCCTGCTGGTTAGTTCTTACTGTTATTTTTAGGCTGAGGCACTTTATGCCTTCAACTTCCCCCCCTTTTTTTTCACCGTCAAATGACCGTGAACTCTCTCACAGTTAACAGGAATTTGTATCCTTCAGTAGTAATAGATCCATCAAGACTAGGCTGAAGTAACTGAATGTAGAAATGCATATTTGAGATGCTGTTCATTTTAATAAACTACACTGCATGAGTGGAATAGATATTGAATTTAACATATACTGGCATTAAATAATTCTTACTAAGTGGTGTCTGGAGTCAGTTTTCAATCTAATTTCCCCTTTGTAGATATTTTTTTTTTCATAAATAGATTTTATAAAGATCAGCAAAATAATTTTTGGGCATGTAGCAGGTTCTCCTTATGATGAAGACGACAAGTACTGTTAAACATCCACCTGTACACTTAAGGAACTGAGATGGTTTGTTGGCCTCAATACACTGAAACTCATCTGACTTTATCTCATCAGAGAAAAAATTGAATTTTTCAGAGGTCTAGCAGACTTTTGAAAAGCTAAGGCTTGTGTCAAGGTTAATTAAGAGATAACTTTGGAATGGCACCAAGGCAGTTGGCCCAACGTGGAAGACAGAGCCATCAGGCTGGCCCTCACCCAGCCCTATGAGGCTCTGGGAGACTGGGTGTAGCCCTGCAGCCAGAGAGGCTCCTACCCATGCCCTAGGGTGAGCTGGTGGGAGGAGTGGCTTTGCTAAGAAGAAAGGTTCTTCTCCATGAAGAACCCCTCTCTGCATTCTGCCTTTGCCCCCACTGCATCCTTCAAAATAGGGCTCAGGCTGGAAAGTAAGAGTTACACATAGACATGATTTCTTCCTCCAGATATCATCATCATCATCATCATCATCATTATTATTATTATTATTATTGCCATAAATTGTACAGGTACAAAGCCAAGAGGAACATCATCATTACCCAGCCTGCCTGAGATGAGCAGTGGGAACAGAGGTGATGTTTATCCTCATCACCAGCCTTCACAGAGGAGGCCTATGCACAGATGGACAGGTTTGGTGGATGTTTCCTGTTAAAAAAAAAAACAAAATGGGGAGGACAATATAATATATTGCAGTCATTAAGAAGAGAAAGATGTTGATTTCCCTGAAGGAAAATAGAGGACTACAGGATTTCATCTCAAAGTTGCTGACACCTTGTGCCACCGGACTACCACCTGTCATCTGTCATTTCACCCCCTCACTGGAGCCAACCTGTCTGAGCAAACTCCTCTTTCTGGCTGCTGCTTTCCCAGTGAAGTCTGAGCCAGCCTTTTGCTCCATGACAACACACTGAATCCAGCCCAGCCTCTCAGCAGCCAGAGCTCTTGCCATCTGATGGGTGGTTTGTCTCAGCTTAGTTCCATGCTGGGGGGGAAAACAAGCACGTCTCACCACTGGGCTCCCCAGCTTTTGGCAGAACACCGAAGATGGCACAGCACGTGGAGCACCCCCTCATCCCATGCAGATGTACCTCTACTGTACTAGGTCCAGACCACTGCAGGGATGCATCGTCCCACTCACCTCTGTGCAGGGGGCCAAGAACACTCCAGCTCTGCCCACCAGCAGATACCTCAAACTGACTCTTTCCATGAAGGATATGGACATATTAGGCTTAATCCACCGGTCATGGGACTTATAGCACACCTAACCTTTCAGTCAAGGTATAGCCTTGACAGGTCAGAACAGGCTCAAGTGAAAAAAGGGCTCTGCACTGCTCCAAATTCCTGCAGCTACAAGCCAACCACTCAGCTGTGGTGAGCAAAGACCAGGCTGCAGGCGTGTTAGCAAATAACTGCTGTACAGACTGTTTATTGTCCACTTGATGCCAGTCCTTGTCAGCATCAATATCCCAATTTCTCTTGCTACAAACAAAGGTTAAGTGAATCCAATTACTCTAGTAAGGTAATATCAATAATGCTACTAATTACAGCAATCGCCTTATGGATCATTAGTTTGTGATTATGACTTTGTCAAGTGCTTTGGCAATTTTATGCAAGAATCACTCACAATGTGTCATGGAAAAGAAATATCTTCTTGGCATTGCTAGGCTCCTCTCAGTATAAACGATCCTAAAAGTTTGTGTGAAATCTGCCAGAAGCTTCTTAAGAAAAGAGATGTCTGTCTAGTATTTGCAACTCCACAACACACAGTAGGAAGAAGGTAATGGCAAGAGGAGGTGGAGGGGTCCTACATTATGCAAATGGAAATTCATTGTTTTGAGTCCTGAAGAATTTCAGAAAACAGAATCCCGTGCAAATAAAATGGACCCAGGTTGTGTGAGGTACTGACATGTTTTTCTAATAAGAGGCATTATTGTCCTTACAACCTCCCTGGAGAGTCTTGGCATGTCTTATTTTATTTGAATGAATAATTAATTTCGTTTAATTAACATCATCCAACAGCCTGGAGATAGGTTTTGCTAATTCAAAATGCATGGGAGGGTCTAAGTATGTAGATGGTATCCACAGAAACGGATTTTTCCCATCCAGTTGAATTGGAGGTGATTGAAAGGTCTCTCTGTCCAGTAAATTTCCCTTTGCCCATAGCTCTGCTGTCAGACCAGTGGTGACCAGAGAGGATGCTCCAGAAGACATGCAGTGGTAACCCTTCTGTGACCCCTTCTTTGGTCACAAACAAGTGAGCTCTTAGTGCCCACATCACACTGAGGAATTTTTGTTCATTTAACAGCTTTTCCAGGGCTTTTCCCAAGACCCTCTCCACATGACCATATTCCAGATTTTCAACCCCTTGCTTAAATGAGTACTAAAATCATTGAAACACAACTTTAATTAAAAATAAAAAGGAAATTGAATTTACAGTCAGAGATCATTATAGTCCACTAATCTCACTCATGCACATGACAGATCATAAATTTCACCCTCCACTTCTTGCACCAATATGCAGTAGAATTAAAATGCCTGTTCTAGAAAAGGTCCTTGTCTGGAAGATAAGCTTCCTTGACTCATCATCTCATTAACAAATTCAAGAACTTTTTAGTATTTTGAAGGATCTTATGAAGACCTGAAAGCCTTATGAAGCTAAAGCAAACATCTGGAAGTGAGATTTTTTTCACAGACAATCCCAGATGTGCTAGAATAACCCTGGAACATGTAGGCATCTTGCCAACACTTGCTCTTCACTGTTGTTCTGGACCTGCTGTAGGAATCAAACTGGCAAAATAACCATGGTGGAAGTCCAGCACACAAGAATGATATAACCCACTGCTACTCACTAAACTTTCAGAAATGGAGAAAAGTCTTTCTTTATAGTTCCAGCTTTAAGAGTGAAATTCATGGCTAAATGTCTGCCAAGCTGCATGGCTGGACAAGTGGTTCAAAAATCCAGGGACCTCAAAGAGCATAAGAAGGTAAGCCTCAGGTGAACACGACTGTAGAAAACTGGCATCCAGAAAATGCAGCATCCCAGACCAATTTCTGTCATGTTCTGCCAAAACTAATTTGATAGGCACTAGCACTTTGCTGGCCATAAAGACACAATACAAGCAATCATATATTTGGACAGCTTCTGTCAGGGATAGAGCAAACCAATGCAGTAGATGGGAAAACCAACTCCTCACACATGCTGAATATACCACAATGAAAACTGAGAAGACAAGGACTTGACCTCATTTCTCACTGCATACCCTCTTAGACTTAAAAAGACAGCCCAGGCAAGGCTGAAAGCAATATTCAGTCCACAATCATGTGAAATATTTAACAGAGAAAGCAGATGCTTAATAAGATTTTAAATTACTCTTTAGAGGAAACCTAAAGCAAGAGACAATATACACAGGCACATTAAACAGGACAGCATCATGGTTTTTTCTTTTCCTTTTTTAATGTACAAGCAAGCAACTGAAGAGAAAAATTCCCTTAAACTATTGTAATAATGCAGCTCATGTCCACATCACTGGGATACCAGCTGGTAAAAGATAGATAATTCACCTCCATTTTCTTTTGGTAAGAGGAGAAGATCAGATGACTTGTGATGGTGTGCAGCTTTGTGTCACAAGAATAAAATCTGCAGTGTTTGCTCTCCATGGTCGGCACTGATTTACCTTCATGTGAACTGAGAGGTTATTCAAGTATAATTTCAGCTTCCTGCAACACAGAAGCAATAAATGGATTCTCTTGTGCATTTGAGACATTTTTACTAAGCACATTCATGGGGAGACAACTGTTGATTATCCTCCAAAGACAGCTGAAATAATAATTATGATAACAAAATGTCAGAGGAAAAGCATGGCTTCAAGCACACCTGCCATTTGTTTATCCCTGACAAGCTCATAAATATCCACCTTTCTCTTCTTTTTTCTTAGGGCTCCAGGAAGGGAGGTGGCAGGGTGGGGAGAAGGGAGTGAGATGCAAGCAGCAAGGCTGCTTGTGGCATTCCTGGTGACTGAGGCTCTTGTCATTTATTAGTATGTCTTGAGCAGCTTCATGGAAATGAGAAGTGATGTTGTACAAAAGCATTGGCGTTAATTTCTTTTTCCTCAGGGGAACATTTGGCCTGTCCTGAAGACTCTGCATTGCTTGGTTGTGCTTTTAGCAAACCAAGAAGCCCAGCCCAGGCTTGATGTCACTGTTTTCCCCTGCCTACAAGGGCATAGAAAGGAGCATAGCCTAGTTCTGTGTGTCGATGTGCCCAAGTGCTTAACAGGTAGCTGGAGACCACTGTTATCCCACCTTTTGCTTCGTGGTTTGTGTAACCTGATTTTTGCCAGTCCCATTAGCAGGAGTACAGGAGGGCTCATCCACTGGCCCATGAGAGTGCACCAAGGAGACATCAGTACCAACAGTTCCCATCCAAGCAGTAAAGGCATGGTTTAGTGGCAAGCTTGGTAGTGTTAGGTTAATAGTTGGATGCAATGATCTTAAGGGTCTTTTCCAATCTAAATGTACCCGAGGCACAAGGAGCAGCCCTTACACAGGCAGGCACAGACTCTTGCTAACTGGGCTGCAGCGTTTCCACAACCTTACCCCCTTGGAAATGTGCTACATGGATATAGGAAGCTCAATTAAATGCTGCCTCTGAGAGAAGAAGACTTGACTCTCTTCACTCCACTGCTCCCTGTATGCATACCCCATTACCACCGTCAGGCACTAAACCAGTGTCTGAGCATTGCAAAAGCATAGGATCCCCTTCCACCTACTCCCTCTAGTCCAAAAATGATGCCTTTTTCCCAGGAAAGTCAAAATGTGCCTCATGTAGCTGTTGTAGGGCTGTGAAAATTCACAAAGCTACCACTCCATCTTCAGCATTGGGAGTATGCACCACGCAGCTAAAAGAGGAGGTGCGGCTGACTGATTCCTGCTTCCTCGGTGCATCCATTTGCTCATACTGTACTAGAATTAGTTCCCTGTCTGAATAAAGCACTACAGCCTGCAGAGCTGTAATTTGGCACTGCCTACCAGCACTAAAAGCAATTTTGAAAAAGCGAAAACAAAAAGGAATATCTGTCAGTTCTTGGCACTAATCAGTGAAAATGGCTTCACTTCAGTGGCACCAAATGAACGTAGAGGTAATTGAAATGCAACAGCCAGCAGGCTGACCACCTTCAACAGTATAGTCTCTGTGCCAATTTAAGAATTATTTGGACTTTTCTCAGGGGATTTTCATATGTATAATTACATCACCATATAGGACCCCTGTAATATGCCAAGCCAACAGCCCTAAAGATGGCTGTCCTCTCTGTATAAACAAAACAGATTCAATCCAGGGAACAGATGCTATCCTCTCAGGGAGCCTCATCCTGTCCATCAGAGATGCAGCTACTCTAGATCATGGTACAGTTACTGACCAGCACTGGTACAGGCACTACAGTAACCCAAACAAAGACATCTACCCCCAAGTCTGTGCCTCTGACCTTTAATCAGGAACCACCAGCCCATGGTTCTGAGTCAAAATTCAGAAACAATTCAAGTGCAGCTCAAATATAGGATCTGTCCCATGCTAGAGGCATGGCAGTGCATGAGCTGCAGGTAATCCAAATCCCCAGCTGAGATGGGAAAGGGATTAAATTTTATACTCCCATCCACATGTCTGAGTCAAGCCAGTCCCTGTGGCAGAGTAGTGGAGAGAAGGCTCTCAGCTGGGTGTGAGAAGTAGGACACAGAGATTATATGAAAGATTATTATTAGATTTATTTCTAATACAATATCTAAATATTCCAATGCAGTATCTAAACAACAGCTTTATCATCTATTACAATGGATTACAGTATTACCAGGTCGCGGTCCCTCCTGTTGAGTCATGAGCTTCAATGAGACCCCCCTGCTGTCTAAACTTCTCAGAGAAGTTTAGGTGCAGCTAGGCCCACTTATTGTCCCATTTGGTCAACAGTTTAAAGGGTTATAAGCAGTTTTGGCCAGAAATGTACAGGTTTACAGTCCTTGGCCCTGCAGAATTCCCAGTTACAGAACAACAAAGCATCTATGTAGCTATTTTAGGATTTTATCTCTGTATTTGACCAGATATGAGTGCTTTTTAATCATCTATCCAAAGTGAGTGTTCTCTGCCTTTAGACTGGATGAACCCTGCAGGCTACAACCTTGGGGGACCACTTTGCCAAGTTGCCCCAATCTCCAGCAGTATTTTATGCCTGTCTGCAGGCTAGTGGGCACCAAAGTCAAATGAAAGCTTCTCAACTCTCCCACCACTGGAATGCATTAATTATGCAAGCAACCAGATAGTTCCTCCTGCAATACCCACCTGGCTTCTTATCTTAGGACACAGAGAAAGGTATGTGTGAGGGGAAGAACAAATTCAAAGACCTGACTAGCTTTTCTTGCAGTCACAGTCCCCTCTCACCATGAAGAAAGAGGATTTCTGGCCAGGCTTTGTCAATCCCTGCCCGTAAATCTCTCCCAAAAATTCTCCTATCCTTGGCTCCAGGAAGCACATGCTGTCTGCTGACCTTGGCTGTCAAAAGTTGTTGACATGATTTTGCAGGGTCAGGAAAGCTGGAAACATCTATACCATAGGTAATATTAAGTGGTCTGAAGTATTCCTAAAGAATAAAGTCCCTGGTAGGCAAGGGATTGTCCAGGCAGCAGTCCTGCCCAGCTCTTGGCCACAGTGTCCAATCTGCTCCTACATGAGATGTGTTTCTTCCTGTGTCTGAAGAGTTAATAAAGCACTGACCCCAAACACAGAGGCTTATGGATCATAGGGGATTTGTTTGTGACTGTCTGTGTAGCTCAGCCTGTGATGAGGAGCAATGCTGACCTCACCCAGGTCACTGGTTCCTCTCCTTCACACACATCTGGATGTGGCCTTCGGGGATATGAACCAACACAGCTCACTGGCTCACACCAAGCCAGCCCGAGCCAAGTCCTCTGTCCTCACAACAGAGCTGGGTAGAGTATGAATGCTGTGTGTAAATGAGGAAACAAGGACCCAAAGGCTGACAAGATTGACTACCAACGCCAGTGGCCTCATTTCATAAAACCTTGGCCACCTCCAGCCTCCTCTGAATCCAAGTCAGTTCTGGTTTTCATTCTGAATTCCTCAGATCCAATCTACCTTTCAGCAAGTCTGCTTTTGAGATTTCTTGCTTGGCAGACTGGGAAAACTGGTTTGTTAAAACATTTAGATGGGGAGGGCTAAGAGCATATCTTCTATCAGGTGCAGAACAGGGGGTGCAACCACAGGGCACATCAGAGCACACTGATTATGCTGTCAGGAGCAACTTAAGATGGCAAATTTTAAGCTCTTATTTCTGATCATGAAACGCCTGCAAACACATCAAGGCTTTTGCACCTGCACTCATTATTCAAAATTATTTGATGAGTGGTATGTGCAAACATGTTTAACTGCACATGGATCACCTACAAATCATTTATGTGACCTTCACTGAAGAGCTCAACATTCACGTACTGCCAAGGGACCTGCCAACCACACCATTCTTTTCAGCCTTGATTTCTTAGGGCTGTAAAAGGGGAAACATTTCCTGCAAGAAGAAGACCACCAGGACATTTAGCTTTTCTGTGAGATAAAAATCAGACAATAAAGTCAGGGTTCAAATTTAGAAATATTTTCACTCTTTCCAGTTTAAAGTATCAAGAAAGGCACAAGCCTGATGAATGGACTGTTTAGGACACTTCACCTCACATTTTCGCTTCATGGTTGCAAAAAGTAACCATATTAGCATACATAAGGGTGATCCTTTTCCGCAGTGGAATATCTTTCTCCCTTATTTCACATGTGATAATTGCTTTAGCACTGGGAGCCTGGATAGAGCCATTAAATGGCCTGTAGTCATGCAGTCCTCTTTGTAACACGAGTCCCACAGATGCAATAGTTCTCCTCCTCTCTGCCTGTTTTAATTTTGCTCTCTTTCTCCTAGAGCCAAAAAGGGAGGAAAAAGGAAAAAAACAGTGACAGACACCACTGATATTGCGTGATAAAAGGAGCTCCAACACCACGGTGATGGGTGAGAGGAACCTAGGAAAAATCAAATTTGACTGACAGCCTAAGTTCTGGATCTCTTGCCTGAGGTATTGGCATGATAGTGCTAAAGGTCTTCTCTCTAACACAATAATATTTCACATACCTGCCAAGCGCACTGATTTGAATGTATTCATCTCCCAGTTTCTGTCACCACCTATCATGGTTCATCACAATCACTGTTACATTATTAATAATCCTTCTTCTGTGTATATGTGTATGTTTGTAGCCCAGATGGAAAAGAGCTCCACCTGATCAACAGCAATCTCAGTGGAGGGAACCGTCTGGGGAGTTGGAAAAAATTCACAAGAAGTCTGCTTTTCTATGTCAGTTTGAGAAACAGTCCATCATTAGTTAAAGCATCCTCTCCAGCTGGCCATGCAGGATACAGGTGAAGGATGAAGTGACAGGGGAGGGAACAAGGGTTTACTTAATTTAATGGAACTAATCAGGAAGCTATCCTGATAAGATCAGAATGTGAAGAGTGTGCAGGTGAAGGGGAATTTCACTCCAAAACTCTGCAGGAAACCATGAAGATAACATCTTTGCCTGGCTAAAGTCCTCACTGGGAGGGCATCATGCAACATTTAAGTGAGCTGACAGCATTGTCAATAGGATGACATTACCCTATTTTAACTGGTGAAGGGGGGAAACTGTGTCTGGTGGCACAGCAGAGCAATAAAGAACCTCATCTATTAGTCATGGATCCTGTTGGGAAGGAAAAAAAGAAAATCACTGGCATGAAAAGGGCCAAGGGGGCACTGACATGTAATCCTAACTTCAGAAGATTCTGGGAAAGGGCATTAAGAGTTTCCCATAACACTGGAAATGTCTGATAGCTCTCTCCAGGACACAGGAATGTGAGCACTGGTATTTCCAGAGAAGGATCCACTCATAAATGCTAATAAATTTTAATCTGTGTTTTTCCAGAGGGCAGCTCTCTTTCAAACCAACGTGTATGTTCCATCACCATATTCCCTTGAAAACAGAATGGCAAACAAATTTGTATCCCTGCCACCAAAGATAACCCCCAGCCCATTATTTCCTCTGTGTGAGCCATCTGTGGCACTTTAGAAGGCTCTAATTTTACCTGTAGGGCCCAGGTGGTGAAAAGGAGAGTCCTTCATCCTTAGCAGAATCATCCTGAGACTCGTATCACATCAGATTTGCAGCTTTATCTGTCCTTTATTCCCTAGTAGATGGAGTTTCATGGCCAATGAATAAGGAAACCCTCTCTTTCCAAAGTACTGAACACGGTGGTTGGTATCTTCCTCAAGAAAAGACAAGGCCAAATGAGTGTGAGTGTTGAATCTGTCCTTTAGTACTGAACCCACTCTAGAGAGCACTCAAAAGCCATGCACTGGGTTTGGCATGTATTTATTTCTTTGACGGAAAGCTTATCTTGCCAGTCTGACAATAATGTTTGATTCTCTCAAGTGCTTCTCAAAGCAGCATGTACATTATTAACACGCCTCCCATCCGTGCCTTGCGGCACTTCCCACCCTACAGTAATTCTTCCTTGGCTGCAGAATTGCTGTTACCGTGTATCTGCAGCCTCCTGCAGTGTGAGGCTGGCAGTGGTGGAACTGAGGCATGGGTTACACTCATTCATGGCTTACAGCAGCTGAGAAGGTGAATCTTTGTTAAGATGCCATCTTGGGCATGACAGAGGCTGAGTTGAGCCTCATGTTCCCCTCAAGTGCTTCCAGAGGAAGGCAGAAACCCCTCACAAAAGAGTGTGGCATAGGGGTGAGCATGTTTAAACTCACTTCAACTGCCTGCCATGCTCTAACAAAGAGATGTCCATTTTGCCTCAGGAGCAGGATTTTTCAGGTTTTACCCCAAAGCATGTGATCCAATACCTACCTTTTTGCCTTGCCTCAGGTATGTTGTAAAGGGTTGTGAAATTAGTCCAGCCTCTTTAAAATCCAGCCACAGCCTCTGCATCCATGACCACAGGGAGAGGGGCAATACATTCCATGGATAAACCATATGCAGCTTTAAAAAAAAAAAAAATCAGCTCTAAAGCTGCTGCCCTTTAATTTCAGTGAATGACCCCTTGTTCCTGTGTTGCAGGACAGAGTTTAAAGAAAAAAAAAAGGAGAGAAAGGAAGAAGCAATCAATTTCACTTTCCATCTTTAATCATTGTGAATGTCTCAGACAAGGCTCCCTCCAACTTGTCATCATTTTTGGCTCAAGACTCCCTGCAATCTCTCATCATCAGTAAATTCGATGACACTTCTATCTTCACTGACCTTCTCTGGACCTTTCAATATCTCCTACATTTTTCTTCACCTGACAAACAATGATTTCTGACCTCTCATCAGCTTGATCCTTCCTGTTGTCCTCTAAAAGGGAGCCTGTTGCATTATTCAGCCAGTCCCCGACAATTGCTTGCTTTCTGCTTATTTAAATGTAGGTACTGGAGTCCCTGTTTTCTAAGCAAAGTCCTTTATTTTAGGCAGATTGTCAGTGAAAGAACAAGTTGATAAAATCTTCACACAGACCTCAGAAGAAAGCTTTCAAAGCGAGTTATCCCCTCATTTCTACTCCTAACACACATACAGAGCTGAATATTGCTGTTGACAAGCCTGGAGAGAACAACAGAAGCAGTTTTTATTACTATGGCATTGACTTGCTTTGGAAGCTGCTCATAGTTTAGCTCTTTGGGGCTTTTCTTTTGCCCTTAAAATAAGCTGTAGTTTTGGACTAGGGCTCAAGATGGGTCTTGGAAAACACAGCTTCTGCTGCTAGCAGAAATTGTGAGTGCATTGGTCTGTGTACTCTCATGCCTCTTTGTCCCTCTCTATAAAACAGGCAGCGATGCCGCTGTCCTGCTTTGCAAGAATATTGATGGCTGGTAATGAAGAGCTCTAGGAAAGAGCTGGCTGTTATCCAGCTCTAATATTACATCAGTAATTTCCCTTAGTTTTGGACTGGCCTGTTTGGGCATACAAAGGGCCCCTCCTCCAGAACATTCCATCTCCCCATCCTCATGAGATATGAAAGCAAGGACATGTTCTTCCCCAGCCATACCTGCCATTGTCTTACAGCCTAAAACATTGCCCAGGTCACCAGCTTGCCTGAGAAGAACAAATGAACCTCTGCGAGCCCAGCTTTCTCCTTCTTCTCCCCAGGCTTCTTTGGGCAGCAACAAAACATTCCATGCTGAAGACACTGCAAGTGTCAGTGATGGCTGTGAGGAAACGAACCAAAACAAACTAACGCCATTCACATACCACAGCTGCTCCTGCAGCTGTCTGCAAACTTCTTCAGTGCTGTAACACTAAGCCAGTTCTTTCTTTCAAAGTTTGCTGCAGAGCCCTGGCACCTGGGCACTTATTTTTTTTCCATGAAACCTGAGATGCTGAAAAGCAGCTAGAGGCTTCTGCCAATCCTTTCATCTCCTTGCTAAGGCTTCTTGCTTCCCACAATATTATCACACTCATGCTCAAACTACCCCAGCTTAACTGGTTTGTGCTGCCTCCAGAGGTTTCTGAGCTCTCCAGAGGACAGGACAGTGCAGGGATGGGACGAGAAGAAAAAGTTTATTTTCTCTGACGGGTTGATTTCCTATGCTTGCTTTCTTTTCCACTTGGAAAAGTGGCTGAAATGATGATTATCAGGTGTGTGCTACCAAAGGCTAGAAATCCTAGAAATCCTGTGCCATATTGTTTCCATGATGTGAATCACTGACCTTGAGTAGAAAACAATCTGCTATTGAGCCATAGTACAATGGAATACATGCAACGTGGGCAGCTCTGCTGATATTTGTCTGGTTTTGTTTTACTATTTATATCTGTAATTGTCCTGAAGAGAGAAATTAATTACAGCCTGTCTCCTTTCCCAGAGATTTTGTTCATATTACAAACCCCTGAAAGCACAACTCAAGCAGTTTCTGATTACCAGTGAAAGCCTAAAACTGGAATACAAGCTTCTCAATTAATCTCTCCCTCTTTCCCTCTTTTCAAATAATGATTTCATGATGTTTATGGAAAAAAGGAGAAGAAGAAGAAAGCATGAGTTAGAGACTGAGAGCAGAGAAACAACTTTCTTCCATATAGAAGATAATTGCAGGGGAGAAGCTGGAGGTTGATTCTGGCTAAAGATCTCAGGCATCATATGTGGCATTTCTCCTTCTCTAGAACAGTGATGGAAGCTGGACAATAACAACTGAGCATCCCATTTACACAGTCCCCAAGGCTCTCAGGGTCTTCCACTTGCTGAAAAATCAGATATTTTCTACAGAAATGGGATTCAAACAATTATGCTTTGTGCAGATAAGTTAATGCACATCTCTCTGTTCAGCTGTCTGCCTTTCTTTTTCTCACTCCCCTGAGCTCACTGGGCAATTTTAGCTGATTTTAACTGGAATGACAGGCATAAATGAAAGGTTTCATAGAAAAAAAGAGAACATCTGGATAGAGGACATAGTCTCCATGTTCTAAATTATGGAAAGTCTGGAGGCTGAACTCACAGCTCATTAGACTCAGGACAGTCCATATGGATAGGAAACCTTTTAAATGCCCCAATCACAGAAAAAGTTTCAGTTGGAGTGACTTGACCCAGGTCTCATTAGTTCTACTCCTCATCAATTATTCGCTTCTTTCCTCCTTTCCTCCTGTGCCTCTTACAGGCTCCCAGCAGGTTTTCAGTACCTTTTGGACCATCAGCAGTCTCCTCCCCAGGCATTGAATCCCCTCCTTCTTTTCAATTCTTAACGGTGAATAGGAATGGGAAAGAAAAGGATTGCCACCTCTGCTCCTCCAACATCCACTTGTCCCTCTGAATGCTTAGGCAGAACAGAGGCTCTGTTTTCCCTGTTTCTCTTGTAATGATATAAAAGGAAGAAACTGCCCTTTGCTCTCACCTTCCTCTAAACTGCCCTTGAGTGAGAGGATAACTGTTTTTCTTTATGACTATTATTTCCCAGGTGACTTCCCTCTTACTACGTTACTACTAATCTGCTAATCTACAGCCACTCACGAGGATGAGACCTTGTCAGGGCCCAAGGACAGCGATGAAGGTCATCAAGGGTTGTTTATGGATTGCACAGCCAGCGTAGGGGCCAGGGAGCACCACTACTGAAACTCAAGCACATGCAGCTGGGGATGCTAGCAAAGGCAGCAGTCCTTGAGCCCCACCTGACCATCAAGTCTGTGGATGTGAGGCAGCACAGCAAGGGCAGGGACTCCCTGTGTCAGGGCAACGCCAACAGCCTGGGGAACATGCTTAAGGCTGTTGGGGTGGGCAAGTAAGGTAGTTTAAGCTGTATCTCTTTAACCTGTATCTCTAACTTTTCCAGGGAAGCTCACCATTTCACTGCTTGCTTTGGAAAGGCCTGTGATGGAGTGCCTCCTAAGGGGTTCCCATACAAAACCTTGCTCAGCTCTCAGATAAGCCGCTTGCATCTGAAGGCAGTTTTTATGTCTGAGTTAATTCCTCTGTCCCAGAGGTTATGGAGGGATTTGAGCAGTTTATTGTCAGAAAAAGCAAGGGAGAGTCTCTTCCCATAGTGATACCTGTGGAAACTCTGAAAGAAGCTGGGTGCCTCCTGTCATGCACCTGTCTCATCTCCAAGTCAGAGAAAGCTGCACAGCTACAGGTAAGGAAAATTCATCCTCTGATTTTGGAAAGGAAAGTCAAGCTCACTGTTAATTAAAGTAGGAAGTGTAATTGTTTCTGTTAAGATAGTGTTGATAAGACCCCACATGAGATCTTGTTCTTGCTGTAGAGTGGATTATGAAGAAAACAAACAAGCAACTTGGGAAAAGCAAAGATTGCCCATTATCAGCATTTCCTAGAAGACTCTCAGAGCAGATCATGAGACCCACAGGCATGTCAGAAGAAATCAGATGCATAAGTATTATAAGTCATCTTCTTAGGTGCTGGAAAACTCACTGGATGTGTACTTGTTTCCTTGCTTTCCCACAGAAACAAAGTTAACAAAAAAAAAAAAATCCAATAAAACTATCAGGTTCAAGTCCTTCTTCCCTCTCACAAGTGGCTTCTGAAGAGGCTGATTGTGAGACCAGTCAGGCTGGACAAAGAGGGTCAGAGACTTTTACCTCCCAACAAGTCAGTGAACAAAAGCTGTGTGAATGATGAATACTCGAATAGCGCAGCTGAAAGAAAATCATTCAAGAGTGAGCTCAATATTCACAGAGATTAGAGGATCCATAAGGAAGAGACACCTGAGTATACCCCAACCATAAGACCTTGAGGTGGAACTTATCACCCCAAAAAGCACAAAAAGGAAGCTGTGCTGAGTTGGTGCTCACAGCTTACCTCCTGCCAGGTCCCTTCTGTTCCCTGCCTCCTGGAGAGCCTGCTTTTGACAACAGGGCCGAATTCTCAGCATGAGTCCATCAGTGCCTGCCTGCTGAAACAAGAGGTAAACCTCCACAAAAGGAGGGGAAAGAAAGGAGAAGAGGACCAGTAGGAGTCAGCTATATAGGAGAGCTAAATAAGACCCAGAAGGCCCAGTCAGTAACTACTGAAAAGGAATGAGCATTGCACAGCAGCAAAACTGTGCTCAGCTTTTCTGACAGATGTTTCTGACAGATGTGTTCAATACCTATGTCTCACTTAATTTGGGTTCCCTCTCATCTGTTAGCCAGGGATGTTGATTCGCGCACACACAAGCAGATGTGCACCCTTTGGTGTCTGATGGTGGTTTTTATCCATCCCCAGGAATCTAAGCCTGGACAGACCTTTGAGAACAGACACCAAAAGGAGGCCATACCACAGCTGACCTATGAGCTGCCTCACCCTGAAATGCAACTCAACCTAAATAATGCTGGACAGGGAAGGTAAAGCTGGCTTCTATAAAAAGAAAATACTGTGGTGAACGTTCCAGCAGCAGTGTTATCAGGTAAGAAAACAAGGACTGCCCAAACACAGTGGAAAACATGAGATTAAATCTTTCATGCATCAGTTATCCTCTTTGAGTTGACATGGAAGGACAATCTATCTTTCTTCACTGAACCCATCTTGAGCTGAGAAACAGAAGGAAAAAGGCATCTTCCTAGAATAGAAGGAAGCATCCTTCCATTACAATGCGCACTTGCAGGCCAAGAAAGCCAACCTTGTCTTGGGCCACATCAAGAGCAGTGTGGCAGCAGGCAAAGGGAGGAGATTCTGACCCTCTGCTCTGCTCTGGTGAGATCCCACCTGCTATGCTGCATCCAGCTCTGGGGCACCCAAAGTAAAAATGAAAATGTACCTGTTGGAGCAAGTCCAGAGGAGGCCAAAGATGATCAGAGGGATGGAGCACTTCTCCTATGAACACAGGCTAAGAGAGTTGAAGTTGTTCAACCTGGAGAAGAGAAGGCTCTGGGGAGACCTTATTGCGCCTGCAAGTATTTAAAGGGGGCTACAAGAGAGCTGAAGAAGGACTTTTTACAGGGTCATGTGGTGGTAGGACAAGAGCCAATATCTTTAAATTGAAAGAGAATACAAATAGATTAGATACTGGGAATACATTACTGTGAGGGTGGTGAGGCAGTGGAACAGGCTGTCCAGAGAAACAGTGGATGCTCCATCCCTGGAGATGTTCAAGGCCAGATTGGATGGGGCTTTAAACAACCTGATCTAGTGGAAGGTATCCCTGCCCACGGCAGGGAGGTTGGAATGAGATGAGCTTTAAGGTTCTTTCTAACACAAACTACTATGATTCTATTATCTTCTTTTAAGCATTATGATCTGACAAGGACTAGAACAATAGAATAAACACAGAGCCACACAATGAGCTTTTTAGAGCCTGCTTTTCAGAGCAGGATGTCTTTTGAAGGCAAACCTCATGGAGTTCTGCAGACCTGATAGTGCAGCTATTTGAATGCAATGAATGTTTATAACCTGCAGAGTGGCTGAGTAGTGTGGTATGTGTTGCATTTGAATGCATTACATTGCACTGCTAACTGACTTTTAGCTTCTTTCTGATGTGTGGTCAGAAAATGATTTGTAAATGCTTACTATCAAAAATGCTGCCATGAGCTCTTCTATATGTCAAGTAAGGTGGGCTGAAGTGGGCACAGATCATCCCTATGATCAAAGCTTTTAAAGTTCAAATCTTTAACCATGTTTCCTAGGAAGCTCTTGCTTTCACATTGATAATAAACTGTTATTAGGAGCAGCAATCAGGCTTGAAATCATAGGCAATGTTTCCTCTTTTGTTGGTACATCCTGTACAGTGAGAAGATTTCAACTTGACATGTGTGCTGCTTCACACTTCAACGCTCACTACTTTTGTGTCACTCCTCACCCTGTCTAGTTCCCTGTTCCAACAACCAGCGCGGCATCCTGCTTCATATGGCACCATGTCTTAGACCTGTCACCTTTTTCCACACATTGTAGTATTTCTCTTCCTTCCCACAATGCTGTTGCACATGCCAGTGTTGTCTGCTTGGCTGTATGAATTTGGAGAGACTGTAACAGGTGCTGACGCACGCCAAACTTCAGAAAGTTTGTCTGTGCTCTTTTAACCCCATTAAGAGGTTTTCAATGATGTGCAAGATGACAGATCCTCAAAGTTATTAATTTTCTAACACCTACTGTGGTATTTAAGCAGCTGAAAACCCATAAGGACCAGAAGCATTATCCTTTTGCACTCTTATAAATCTTTTTGTATGCTTACTCATGATGTGGGCTTCCAGACTGTCCTAGACTCTCACCTTTTATAAATCAATTCCCTGTTGGTTTGCAGAACTGAAGACCTGAGTCAATGAATCAACAGCTTGTTTTTCTTAACCTAAAATTTCAGTTACAATGAGGAGTCTACACAGACCCCTGCCTGAGTATTTTTTTAAAGCTTTGAAATATTAAATCAAAAGCCCTTCTAAATTCAGCACTTCCCTTGCCTCCTCTTTTCCCTTTGAGTGGAGCGGGGACATATAATACAGCATAGTCCTGCAGCAGGAAGAGTTTGTGGCTAGCAGTTGGATAAGCCTCCACTACTCACAAGTTAAGGGGTCCAGGGCCTGAAGCAGAGAGAACTAGTTTGACTTTTGAACACAGTCCAGCTTTGTTTCATCAACAACTATTTGCACAAAGCTCACAACTGAAGAAGCACAGGCATCAACAAAGTAGTTCAACCACTGGTTTGATCCTGAGGCACTGACACAGGCAAAGCAGGAGGTACCAGCCTGAGAGCTTGACTTCAGGACCACCCAGATGGGATTCATGTAGGGGCTCTGTGTATGCCAGGTGAGTTGCCATGCTGGAGGGAGTCCATGCAAAGTTTGCTGTTTGTGAGGGGACTCTGCAAGTCCTCTCCCAAGCTGGTCCTGCACAGCAGCACAAATCCCAGAAATTTCCACAGCTATGGGAGGTGAGGATGTGGTGAAAACCTGCAGCTGCTCAGGGGAAGGCACATTGGAGGCCTCCAAATTGTGGGAGACATAGAAAAAGCTGAGCTGAGAAACACGGGCTATCATTGGAGTCCTTGCAGTTCTGAAGTGACATTGACATGAGGGCAAACACACCTGTTAATCCTGGAAACACTGGGGATGCCACTGGGAATGCCACTGAGACAACAGGATCGCTGTGGTGCCAAATGTAATAGGGGCTTCTTTTTTGCTCGTGACAATGTCCTGAGACACGAGATTCTTCTGGACCAGCACTCTCTGAAGACAGAAACCTGACACTGTGCAAACTCCTCACACCTCTCTCCCGCCAAAGTCCTTATCAGATGTGCCAGACCTGTTTCTGTGCTACACTTTCCATTTGTGGCTTGGTCCATGCAACTCAGTTCTCAGCCACCTCATCCCCTGTTTTATTCAAACCTGGTAGTATCTGCACAGCAGTGACAGTACTTCTAACTTTGTTCCCATATATTTTAATTCTGAGCACAGGTTGCCACAAACTATTGTCAGTCCTATTCTCCTGTCTTGGGTTGCAATACAAGATGTAACCAAAAGTGTGTATATTATATTACCATCTGTTAAAACCAGCTGGGGAGTGTTCTTTATCTCTTCCACCAGCATCTTCCCTCCAAGGGGATATCTTCTGTTAATGGGCCATTAAGTCTCACTGCCTGACTGATAAAATTACATCATCCCATTGTGAGATGCTCTACCCAAGGGGAGGAGCCAAGCATTCCTACCTGGATAAAAATCTGAGTCAGAACACCAGGACAGCCTGTTTCCATTGGATTCTCAGAGGAAGACTGGACCCATCTCACTACCACTGGACCTTCAGAGGAAATGACACCCTTCTACAGGATCATCTCTGCTCCAACAGAACCACATCTGCCCCTCCAGGAGGATTTAACTGGACTGCTACCAACTCCCTGACCAACAGGGTGTCAGGTTGTATCCTGACTCTGTCAGTGTTTTCTTTTTTGTTTGTTTGCTTTTTTTGTACTACTACATTCTTATTTTAATTTTCCTAGTAAAGAAGTGTTATTCCTATTCCCCTATCTTTACCTGAGAGCCCCTTAATTTCAAAATTATAATAATTTGGAGGGAGGGGTTTACATTCTCTATCCCAAGGGAGGCTCCTGCCTTCCTTAGCAGACATCTGTTTTTCCAAACCAAGACACCTACCTTTCCTTTTCCCTGCAAAACCAGTTTATGCTGCAACAGAAAAGCATTCCACCTCAGGTTGAAGATCAACTTCTTGTCATAAAGGGAGTAACTGTGGTTGCAAGGCAGCTCCTAAGGCCCTGGTGCAGCAGTTCATCTCTGATCAGCAAAACATTTAAGCACATGTTTACCTACAGGCTGATGATTATATTACTTAGACTTGCCAGAGCCATACTTTTCTGTCTCTGGTTTATGCTCCCCTAGAGACTCATTAACTACTTCTGATGGGGCCTGAAAGAAAAGAGCAAACTTCTCACCAAGAGGCTTGTTTGCTACAGAGAAGATCCAGACTCCTTCTCAGGGAATGAAGAGACTGAGGACCACTTCTTGAGAGTGTCGTTGTTAGACACACAAACACACACACACACTCTCACTCTGGTGAGAAGGCATAAACTGTTAATTATGAAAATCTGACTCCATTTTATAGTATTTCTACAAAGGCCAGGGTCTGGGGGAGAAGACTGACACCTCTCCCCATCCCATTGGTCAAGACAACTGTCCATCAGCTGTCTATATCTCTAAAACAAGAATGTAAACTACCTTGAATTAAGAAAAACATTGCTTCTATTTATAACACCCGTGTGTGAGAAAAAAAATAAGAACTATGAACTGTGAGACACACAGAAGGCTGAAAAATTAGGGCAATATTGAGAGCAGGACAGGTCTGACAGGGTCAGGCCATGGGCTTTAACAAAGGGGTGAGATCCCACAATCTCTAGGTATGTGTCTTCGCAGTATCTTGCAAACCAATGCCAGCTTGCTCTGGAGGCAGTCTGACAGGATGACATCAGCTCCAGACCAAACATGGAGCAGTGGTGGTGAGCACAGGGCTGAGTCTGAGCTGAGACACCGAGATGAGGGACAGGCATTGACAAAAGCCACCAGTTTGGAGCTTGTGTCTGCTGGTTTGGAGCAAAATCAGGGCATACATGTGTCTGCCTGAAAAATATCTTACAGATACTTCCTTAGATTGAAAGCTGTGGAAAGCATCGTGTATCTTATCCTCTCCACCATCTGGACAGAAATGACATGAACTGCCCATTTTTTCTGGGACAAGGCTGTGTCAGATTCTTTTCTCACAAAGCTAATCATGAATAGGCAACTGATTTCAGCCCTGGGGGCATTGTGCCCATTTCTGCTCTTGCTTCATCCCCCCATGCAGCCACAGCAAAATAAAAAAAGCCTGCAAGTGGTGAATAACCTGGGCCCATCCAATCTTGCAAAGTAAATGTCCCATGTCTGCCCTTTATCGATCCATCTGCAAATGTGCATATCAAAGTAGGTAATTCGTGCTGCGATTTACTAAAAATATATCTAACTCACCTTGTGTTTCAACCGGCCATTAAAATTACTTTCAGAAATCTATTATGTGCATTATTATTTTTATTTTCAGCACAAAGGGGATTATTTTCCCAGCCAGTCAAGTTACTGCCTACTTTTATACAATAAATTGCTATAAACTAAGTTAGCAGCAGTATAAACAGAGGTAATAGATCCCTGTCTCTGTAGTGGCAGCTGACAGCATTATGGAAACGTAGAATGTCTATTTCTGAGTTTATTCTAATGCTGATGAGTTTGCATTGATGTTCGTCTCTCTCATTTCTCATTTTATCACCTCTAATGCAGTGATTTCCCCCCTGCAAGCTTCTCTTTCCTGAGGCTTGATTTCGTCAAGTAAATCCTAAAGGCTAATTTAAAAATGAGCTGTAGAAAAATACTTTGAGTTGGTATAGTAGGTACTACTTAGGCTTTTGTTTGAATAACTAAACTTTGTTTCAAAATAACTGCAATTGAACGCATTCAGTCCAATAAAAATATAATCCATTTTCCCCTTGAAATATGCTCATAATAAAGCAGAGCATGTATTTTTGTTTTAAATCCATTTCAAAATTCCAACCCCTGCTGAAGGACTGCATGGAGCAAGTGAAATAGAAGGGAGAATGAAAAAGTGAAAATTTGTCATCCAAAATGCGTATTTGGGTGTACAAACACATAAAATGCTCTCCTTTTCTACTTACCTTTACACAACTCTGGCTATGTAAAGAAGACCTCAAAAATGCATGGATTAGCACCAGTTTGTAGGATTCTTTCCACCTCCAAATTGTAACAGGAACTTGTGGGAATAAGAATTAAGTCCTTAACCTTGTGAGAGTTTCCAGATACACCAACCCCCAGTATCAATTTAAAAAAGAAAGCAGTACTTTCATAAATTACAGAGGAGGTGACTTTGGAAGAATCTCTACCCAGAATTATGTTTGATGACCCTCAGTTTTGAAACCCTTATCTGCCTTTTTGTAGAGCACAGCAGCACTATTTTGATTTTGTGAGAATTTGGTGAAGGTGGATCTGCAACAAGAGCTAAGAGCCATGTCCTTCTCAGTACATTTGAACACAGTTGCCCTGGTCCATTTCCAGACCTAAAACTCCATTGAAAAGAGCCTTTTTATGAGGAATAAAAGTGTAGGTTGGTTTTGCTTGGGGGAGGGGGGGTGGGAGAAGGATTTGTCAAAAAAAGCAAACCAGAAGAATCACAGTAACCTTTCCTTCTTGCCCCTGCCCTAGAGTTCAGCTTGTCATTGAAGCAGACGGGGAAGGAGCTACTGAACCCACAAAGACCATATTGTGACCATCAGAGGAAACTTTCTCCTGGTTTTGACACTGACATCTGAAGGGTTCCTGGAGACTGCTTAAGTTTGGTGAGATTTCTTTGGAAAGCAAGCAAAACAACACTGACACCACCAGGTAGGCCATGCATCCATTCATCACACTGCTATGGAGCCTCAGAGTCTAATGGTTGTAGCTGGGGAACTGACTGGAATTATTCCTTTTCCCAGGAAATTCCAGAACTGGGGAACTTGAGGATTGTTCAAGACCAAAATTGATTCTTTTAATTCTTCAGTGTATTTCTCTCCTCTTAGTACTTTGCTTTTAGCATTTTGTTGAGCAAAGCCAACTGCAACAGTGCAACAACAAACAGTGCCATTTACAAATTCCTGTTATCCAGTTTCATGCCTGAGCCATGGAGTCAACCTCTGTTGGTTCCAGGGATATTCCCTGCTCTCAGCCAAAGCTTGCACTACCTTGAAAGCATATAACATATCATAACAACACAGCCATTAGCATGTGTATATACCAGTGTCGGCAAGCTACAAATTAGGGCAATTTCAGAGAAAAACACAGAATCTGAAGAAAAAGTAGAGAATCATCCATCAAAACCCAGCCTTTGGGAAGGCACAAAATGGAGAGCACAAATCTCTTGCGGAGGAAGAGGCAAGTATTTTCCCAGTAGGTATAGCTGCCCTTGCATACCCTGCAAAGCTGGGAACTGGCTACAAGGACCACCCCAGACCACACAGCTGTGACCAGGAGTTCAGGGCAACAGGAGACCAGAAATGGCACTGCTGCCATCTAGTGACTTTATAACCATTTGAGCTTAAGGGAAAATGGTGTAAATCTTGGCAGGTAGCACTAGCTTAGCAGTGCAAAACAATACAGACATAAACTGTGAACTTACCTGTGGTAAAGAGAGGAATACGGTGAAAAATACAGAGCTGGATGTGTTCAGCACATAATGAACGTAATGTTGTGTCGATCCACGTTCAGCCTAAAAGATATTGCTGAGACATGACTGCTAGCAATGACCAGAGCAGGAACATTTAAGAAATGATGCACTTGACATTTATGTGATCATTTGTCTCCCATGAGCATTTCTTGAAAAGTTCTCAGAATTCAAATTCGACTTCTGTTCTGGAATATGGCAGAGCTCTGATTTCCAGAATGGAAGAGTTTAAATAAAAAGTGTGTTTTCAACTACGGTAATTACACTAGAATTAATACAGAAATTTCCACCCAAGTTTAAAATTGAGCTCCTGTATTCCAAGAAACCTGAAAGCAGGGATTTCCGCTGCCTCTTTTTGTCATAGCACAAAGCTTCATTTTACCATTCATTTCCCTCTCCACTAAGCTCTTCTTTCTCCTTGTTTCACAAAAAATCCTCAGTGATTAGTGGTCACATCTTCTTCTGCACTCTGCCTTAAATGGTGTACATTTTCCATCCCTTCTCCATCTTTTAACTGATGTTTCAATCTTTCTTTGTATGGGAGTTTTTCCATGCATAGTCTCATCCCAGTGGTCTGACTAAAACACACTCTTCTCCTCCCTTTGGAGCAGATCTAAATCGAACTGAAAACTCCTACCGAACACATAGCACGAGTTTGCATAATAGCACTGCAGTATCCCACACACCATACTTGGTGCATTTTACTTCCCTTTAACCACTAATTTTGTCCAAGCACAGAACTATTCATTTGTTGAATGTGTTGAAAATATGCAAACGCACCTAATAGAAATGGAAGAATGTCTGTTACTTTTCTCCTTGTTAGATCTTAGACACTGTCCTCATCCTCCCACCTATCAGAGCTTGTCATTTACCAGCACTGTTTCCCGAACAAATGTGTCTAAAGAGTCCTAAATTTTAGCTCAGTAATAGGATTGCTAAATCCAAATATAGAACAATCCAAATAAATATATAGAGGTTTTAGCCCAGCCTCACTCATTTTACTAGAACACTGCTGTGGGGGTGTTTTGAGCTGTGCTAATTTGCAAATTTCTTGGTAATAATCACCTTTTCTTCAGGTTCCTTCGACTGAAAACTAATGCATTTCAAGGAGAAAAATGTGAAGAAAACAGCCACAACTGAAATAGACTCAGTGGGGGAGGTTTTCAGATTTGGATTTTATTTGGTCATTTATTTCTTCAGAAAAAGCAAGCAGCTCAACTAAATAAAAAAGAAAACTCCTTCCTTGTGAAATCTAGCAGACAATACAATGCTCTCAAGTAATGTGGTAAACGCTTCCTTTGCTTGAGACATTTAACCGTGAATTGAATCCAGGACTGTAAAACATCCCATTCTTTCTGTGCTCCAAGTGCAGCACCAATACTCAAGAGCCTACCCTGGCTGGTACTGTTGAGAAAATAAATGAGTTATGATTGGGATATACACTGATATAATCTCTCTACTTCCTTCTATATAAGTACACTGTTATATCCAGCATAGGAACAAACAACAGGTTATGTGTTGGTGTTTGTTGGTTTTGGGTTTTTTTTCACATTCCCCCACTCTGAAATCATAACTGAAACCCACCAAACTCTTCTCTAGGTTTCTCACCAAAATAAATGTGGGGCACACAGACCCATGTGCCTTCTTTGGGACCAACACTTCTTGGGAGGACAATTTATCCCCGTTGTGTACAAGTGATCAATACACAGGCACATGATAAGGATTTGAGAATCACTGGGAGGCTGGTCAAAACTGCTTCCCAGATTGTCACAGCTTTAGCATACTGTCCCAGTTTAGGGCAA
>WBMY01009941.1:8215-18385 GCA_013397315.1 Donacobius atricapilla | reverse complement strand
TGCTCCTTTTGGCATTATACATGCTTTTGTTTAGGATGACAATCCATTTTACTGTGAAATCCAGATTTTGGGATGGAAAGATGAGGCCGAATATGGACTGAAAATAAAAGGCATAAAAAAGACGAAGTTTAATAATGTTACATCTAGGCTAGGCACCACTTGTTTGTTCTTATCAATTGCATAAGGTCCCCGCGACAGACGCGTTCGGCATCGGGGGTTCAGCAGTGGCAGGCAGCAGCGGAACCCTAGCAACGACGGACGCAGACGGGACNCTCTGGGGCAGAATAACCTTGTCCCATGATTAGACCAGTTTGTTGCTCACCTCCGTGTCTTTGAAGCAGGGTCCTCAGTCAGAGTTCCAGCGTGGACGCTGGCCAGGCGCTCCAGTCGTGCTCAGGACACTGCGGCTCGGTCCCTCCTCAGAGCTCCGATTCAGGCTGCTTTAGCAGCGGCAGGTCGTGCTCGGGACCTCGTGGGTGAGGCTACACACAAGAGCTCCAGCACACGTGTCGCTCGGCAACACGTGTCCGTGCTCGGGGTATGCAGCAGGATCCTCGTAGAGCGTTGGTGAGGCGCTGCCTGGCAGTGTCTCGCCGGCTCGAGGGCTGCTGTGGCAAGATTCTTAGAGAGCTCCGGGTTAGGCACTGCTTTAGCAGAGCAAATCCATGCTCGGGGTGCCACAGCAGAACCCCATGCAGAACTCCAGTTGGTGCTGCTTTAGTAGAGCCAATCCGTGCTCAGGGTGCCACGGCAAGACCCCCACACAGAGCTCCGGCCTTAAGCGCTGCTTAGCAACGTTATCCCTTGCTCAGGACGCCTTTCAGGCGTCTAAAACTGGTCATTTAAATTACTGTCCATGGAGATGTCTCCCACAGGTGGAAAAGCTGCACTGGTCTTCCTCACACGCTGGGTGCCAGACTGTAGGAGACTGAAGGAGCGGGCCTGGGAAGGCGGGGACAAGAGATCGCTGGAGTCCAGGGCAGCTCCTGAAACATATGGTTTATTGCCTTGGTCATGGGTATCAGAGCTTTACTTAAGCTGCCAGCCACAGCTGAAGCGTGACCTGAGAGAGAGAGAGGTGGAGAGGGGTAGAGAGCAAGGTAGGGAGGGAGTAAGAGCGAGAGCCAGAGGGGGAGTCTGAGATAGAGATAGGTAAAAAGAGAGAGACCAAGAGAGAGCTAAGGTCCTGTTACAATACATCTCTTTCTGCATTGAATATTCTAATTTACACTAACCAACCAATATAAGACGTGAATCCTGTAGAATTTACATACAGTCTATAAGAATTACCACATTACCATATTGTGTTACATTTTGAACCCTAAAAGCGAATTCCTAGACTCTTTTTTCTTCCCTGCTACTTCGGTGAGGTCCCTCCGACCTTTGGACCCTTGGCATTCCTTTATTTGCTAAGGGTATTGTTCAATCGAGGGAGATTCTTCTTCGGCTGGCTAAGTCATTGTCTTTTCCAGTTGTTCAGTAACCGATGGCTTGGCATCTTACATCTCAAAGCTTGCCTTCATCTCAACTTCGCGTATAGGTTTTATACTTTCAAAATCATTTGCTAAGGAATCATATTTATAAGGCTTTCCTATTTCATCTTCCCCAACACCAGAACACATATTTAAGAGTTGTTCCAAGTTTTAAGTACCCTTTAAAGCACTAAAGACTGTCTTTAGGACCAGAATCTCATAGGCAGCTCTAATACTGTAGGATCATCAGTCAGATCCTACTGTATTTAGACCACCATAGAATAGCACAGAAAGTACTTCTCCAAGTCTGAGGAAAATAAATATAACACACTGGGTCAACACCAAGAGAGAACAGGGCTCACAGGAACAAGCAAACCCTTCAGTACACAATGATCTAATGTTTTGTGGTAAGTCCAAGAGGAAAATAAAAACAAAAACAAAGCACACACACACCAAAAAGGAGATATAACACTGAGAAATTCTGGAAAGCCTAAAAACTTTTACTCTGTTTCTACTCTTTACTAAATGCTGCCACTGATTACATATTGGATGGTAAATCCCATTGGAGTACTATAAAAACAACTTGTTTGTGCGGTTATGGAAATGGTGTATTTGGAAGTCTGTCATTCTACCTCAAGCCAAAATACAATTAGTAAAGTTAAAAGTTATATTGCAGCTCTTTAAAAAGAAAAACAGCTCAACATTCAGAGTATGGACAGCTTGCAGAAAGTCTATGGTGGGCACCTTTCCTCTTCCTCGCCTCTACAGCTGCAATTCTAATTTAGGAATAAAAATATAAAGATCAACTTTTAAAAAATTACGGGAAAGAATCACACAATTGNGCAATATACAGAACAGACGATTGGGAATACAGGCATCATAAAGTCACTCTAGGACACACTGCTGTTCCAATATGTATCTATGGCAATGATCCACTTTCCCAAAAGTATTAATTGCCTTTTTTTAAAAATCTTTTTTCTCCACAGGCAGCAATTTACCTACAGCTTTCAGACTGTTGGAAAATCTTAAACATCTGTCCAGCCTGAAAATTGAGAACATCCACAGTGAAATGGAACAAGAATGTGGTCTGGATGTAAAATCTGATTTTAAAGTAAATGACAAGGTCAGAGTCATTTACTAAAATGGTCTGTTTAATCGTCATCTCAAAGCACTTAACATTTTATTTAACTTTCAGAAGATAAAAAACAATCCAGGCAGGATAAAAATATGTTGTGAATTGGTTTAGAAGAGACTGAGTGTGAACAGGATTGCTCAATACTCCCTAAACAGGAAATCTGACTTCATTTCATTCAACTGTACACAGCAAAAATTATAAACTCCATCCATAAGAGTGGATGAGAGAAAGCATGAAAGGCCTATTTAAGACCCTGTTGTGGTAGCATTTGAGAATATCTGTGTCCCATATGGTGCATCAATAAGATCCACATTTTTGGTGATTCAGGTGATGCCACTTCTTAGGAATCACCTTAGCCTCATAAAACATCGGATTGTTATTTTAGGTGTAAATAATGAGTAGTACAGTGGCATAAAGTTTAGCAGATTTATTTATTACAGATAATAATTTTCCCAGCACTTCCAGATTCTCCAAATTTCACCGTTTCCAGATTGTTCGTGAAGAACACAGAGACCACAGATCTGCTCAGGTTTGTAGAAAGACTTAAAGAAGAGCAAGCAAAGCTGGGCCTTAAGGGCAGCAAGAAGAATCTGATAAAGCAAATCTAGATCTTCCAAAAGTCACAGATATTACTGCTCTGTTTTAGAATTTCAAGCAAAAAGCCAGAAAATTCTGATCAAATAATAGAAAGTTGGCTAACTTGATTTTGCACACTGTTGACATATGTGTCAATATTTGATTATCAAGCAAAAATTAAAAATAGTAAGAGCACTCCTAAGAAATTATTTCTTTCAACTACAGATTTGCCCATGCAATAACAGAAAAACCAGTGAGGACATGGATGGCAGTGTCAAAATCCATTTTCCCGTAATTGGTTGTTGGTTTTAATTCACTTCATGTGTTTTTCCCCACAGCCAGAAAATACAAATTGGTAGGTACCTAAGGGAAAGGCATTCTGTCTGAAGCAAGATTTTATTCCAACTTTTATATTCAAAATCAGAGAAGTCTCCCATCAAACACAGAGAGGCCAATCCTTTAAAGGCCAGTGTGAATTCGCCGGTGGCCAAGGGCTCTATTTGCATTTCTGGCTGAGAACAGACACACTGGGGACAGCAATGGCCAGGGCAGCCGCCTATGGCATGTTCCTGCTCACACAGGAGTAAGCAGGCTGAGAGAAACGGGCTTTGTAAGGAAAATACCAACACAGCTCCACCACAGCAGCCTCAGATGTGCAGCTCTAATGCTGGAAATTACAGTGCCCAGGAAAACGATGCTCTGGGGAACCAGTGAAGGGGATTAGTGAAGCTTGGCACAAGGAGTTAGGCAGACATGCTCTTGGAGGAGAATGCTCCTGGCTAGCTCTGATATTGTGTCAGTATTCAGGTGGCACTAATTACAGCCTTATCAGCCACACTGTACTGTAATCAAACCACTTTTCACACCAGTCACATCCTGACCATGGCATACCAATGTCTGTCACCTGTTACACCAGCGCAGTTTAGGCTTTTTCAGTGGATATATAAATTGCCTGATTTTGTCATTATGAAGTCAAAGCCTTCACCCACAATTTTCTTGATTTGTACAAACTGAAATGGTATTATAGGAGTGGTTTTAACCAAGTAGTTGTCAGTAAAAGATGTAAGTCAATTGCCACTAGCTGTATGTGAAAAGCTGTCAGTCTTTTTTGATTTTATTTTGCAGGTGAATAACAAAACAGCAACTCTGGATGCTGGGTACATTGACAAAGACAATTAACTGAAGATTACATTTCAAAAAGCACAAGATGTTTGCAAAATGATAATTTCCTATGGAACTGTATTATTTATGTTAGCTACAGTAGTTATTTTATTTATTTTGGACACAATAAATTTAATATTTTAGTTATCTGCATTTTGATAGCTACTTGACAGAATTTCCGCTCCGTCAATCCCCAAATTAGGGGTCTTTTCCTCTCAAAGTCCTGTACCAGGGTTTAAAAGGTGAGTGGAACCTGTAGCTTCGGTCTTCAAAGATGTTTATTCTGTTTCTTATCTCAAGGTCTGACAGCAGACTTAGCGAGCTAAAAAATGCAGCTGCACAGACAGAGGATCCAAGGTCATTTTTAAAGGTTTGACACCCAATTAACTCTTAAAGCATACTATATTTACAGTTCCGTACCAATAACTACTACTTATTCTAGGCGCGCAATTTCTACATCAAATCCATTCTACCAATGTCTCTGTAGCACCGCTGCAGCAGAAGATGGAGTAGAAGAAGAAGAACATGAGACACTGCCCCAAATTCTCCATCTTGCTTAGCTCTACTTCCATACTAAAACCCCAAAACTACAAATTTTCACCCTGTGTCAAACTAAGCTACTATTTATTTCAAATCTTTGCTGTTTTCAATTCATCTCTGAGTGTTGGAAGTTTTTCCCATGGACTAAGGTCAAAGACAATGCTTTCCTGGGGTCCTAGCCAGGGTCTCGACCCCCCCAGGGCAGTTTGAGGGGTTTTCCATGTGCCCTGGACTCCAACAGCTACTTATTGTGCACACAAACTTATGTTGTGGTAGATTATGTTTAAACCAAAAAAAACAGGGAAAAATTCAAAACAATAAAATCAGAAAGGCTGCCATACTGTGAGAGATAAGGGAAGCATCCACATAGCCTTGAACAAGATGTTGGATGCCTAAATAACGAAAAATCTGAGATATTGTCATTGATTTTCCTGCTAACAGGAAAAGACTGACTTCCAGAACAGTACCCAAAAAACAATTCAATTCCTATAAAAGGGGAAAGCCAGCAAAACAACAGATATGCTATGCAGGCTACCTATTTTTGGAAAAGGCATTTCAGTCTTTGGAGAAATTCACATTCATTATGAAAATAATCACCTTTCCTTATTCAAGTTGTATACCTAATCAAATTATTAATCACTTTGAATGTTCCATGAAAATTAGGCCTTATTACACACATTTAAATTTTGAGATTATAAAATACATAAATTTGAAATTTTTTAAAAAACAACCAAACACAAACAAAAATCCCCATCACTTCACCAAACTGAAATAAACTTAACATGAAGATAAAGGAGGAAATTGCTCTAAGGAACTCCACACCACTGAGTTCCTGAGACACCCAAGCAGTGGACGAGATTTGTCTGTTAAGCCTTTATAACTAGTCTGATTATCATTTCCTTTTTGGATACAAATATAGCTAGAGCTCTGAAGACAAGGATACAGTGCCAATCCACGACATCCTTGCCAGCTGGATTTTGCCAGAATAGCACTGAAGGACTCATTTCCTGGGAAACCAATTTATGAAAAGCATAAAATGTTTCATACCCTACATTTATTTTTGTTTCACGGCTTGGAAATCATGAACAAGGAACTGAAAAGAATTAGATCTGAGAGCTATTTCTGCAAACACCTCAGATTGTATTAGGCAACAGAGAAGCCATTAACAACACAGCTAAGTGTCCGATAGTGTATATATATATATATTTATATATATATTTATATATACGTACTTGTGAAAAACAGATACAACACATGGAATTGTTTCAGCAGCAATAGCCTACTTTGGGGTTTGATCTTGCATTCATTGAGATAAGTAGTGAGTCCCCTGTGACTTCAGTTGCACACCATCAAGAATTTAAAAACTCAACTACTGTAACTCATTTATTTCTGATTTCTAGATGCATTATTCAGCATAGGCATAAAAGGCAGTTTAAAAGTGAAGGAGGAGAAGAAATTGAAATCCAAACACATAGTCTGTTCAGTGGAGAGCTTCAATGGAGAATCTGGAGCCCTATCTGTTGCCACAGCTGGAAGCTTCTGGGGAAGCCCCAGCATGTTTTGTCTTTAACATCTCAACTCAGCTGCAAAAATGCTTTATTTTGGAACATGCTACTGCAAAAGCTGCAAAGAAAAACAGAACTCTGGTTCAGCATTTTTCATATGGAATAGAAAAATGCAACCAGATCATGTTGCATTAGATTTGTCTTTAAAACAGGCTGAAGTACCCAAGCTGAGCATCTCCAATTCCGTGATGTCCAACCTTTTACCCAAAGGCAGCTTGCTTGTCTTTACATTAAACTTCTTCCCTCTTCTGTAAACTTTCATCATATAACTCCTTATCTTCATGCATATTTTTCCCTTTTCGTATCTCCCTTTTTAGGTCAGTTATGTAAGATTTTGTACAGTCCTGTTTGCAATATTACATTAAAATCAGGTGCAGTAAGAGCAATAAACCCAGGCAAAAGTTTGCCCTCCTGTGGCTGGGCATTCAGAGTAGTGTGAAGGGTACAAAGGCAGTGGTTTAAAAAAACCCCTATTAATAGCAAGCAGCTGTCAAATATTCCAGAAAAACAAATCACAGCTTCCATCATACATTAAACTTAAAAATGGATGCAGCAGGGAAGTAAAGAAAATTTATGCTGTGACTTTTGATTTATGTGATAATTGCAGTGATTGACAAGAGTCTGAAAAACAAGGAGGAAGCTATGGAAGTTTATAGTGCACTGACATTTACAGATGAGGATGACTATCACAATTGTCAGAACTTTAATAAATATGTTAACTTTTCAACTCCTGCAATAATGAGATCTCTTCCACTTTCTGATATTTTGTTATCAAAACTCCATTATCTGTCCTCCCCAGCCCAACATACAATCAAAGCATTCACAATGAGTCACCTTTTAAAATGTGATTAAAAAAAAATCTTTGACTTTTCAGGCTTGACTCTAAGGTGGGCTGAGCACCAGAAATGCTTATGGAAAGAGAAAAATTTCAAAAATTTCAGAGTTCCAGTTCCACCTCACTCTTCACATAGGCATAAATCCTGCAGCAGAGCAGCAGGAACTATGCACAGAACAAAGCAGAAGCCTTACGTTTTAGCTTTTAACCTTTTAGTTTTAGCTTTCATATTTTTCAGATTCTGTGCTGCCTAGGTGTGTAGGTCTGAGTTTCATATTAGGTGTCAGTGAGTTCTCTTCACATGGTAGGTAGACAAAACAATTCCTTTCCTGTGGAGGCCCCTGAGCCTGTCTGGGAAATTTCTAGGCCAATACCTTGGAAGAATCTTCCATAGGCTTTGAGAAAGCCTCAGAGCTTAGGGTGAGCAAAAGGCTTCCCCCATGGTGTCCTGCAACACCATGTTAATCTACCTCAGTTTTACTTTCCCCATTGGTCTGTGGGCTTTACCCACCTCTATTGTTCATATATTTCCCTAGTTCTCATGGTTTCTCTTTTCTTTGTTTCCCCATTGGTCATGGTATCCCTGGTAGTCTTGCCCCCATGTCCCCTGATGGTNCCATAGGCGTTGAGAAAGCCTCAGAGCTTAGGGTGAGCAAAAGGCTTCCCCCATGGTGTCCTGCAACACCATGTTAATCTACCTCAGTTTTACTTTCCCCATTGGTCTGTGGGCTTTACCCACCTCTATTGTTCATATATTTCCCTAGTTCTCATGGTTTCTCTTTTCTTTGTTTCCCCATTGGTCATGGTATCCCTGGTAGTCTTGCCCCCATGTCCCCTGATGGTCACTGCCCTTTGTCCTGCCCTTGTACCACCCCTTGCCCTCCAGACCATTGGTTCCTGACCCCATACTTAACCCTGAGCACTCCTTTGATCTGGGTCTTTTGTCCCTGATTCTTTTGGTGGGGTGGACATAATAAACTTTTGCTGGAATTCATCATACAGAAGGCCCTTCCTGTCTTTCCTTCACTGAGCTATTTGTGGCGCATGTGTGTGTGCATGGACTTGCAGTGATTGTTCCCGTGGCCTATTCAAGCAGCTTCTGAAGGAGACACCTTGGGAAGGTAGCAGCATTTCACCATCCTGCCATGCTGCTACACTTTCCAGCTTGAGACCAAGGACAACCGTTAAGCTTCAGGCCCAAAAGCATAAACAGAGAACTGAAGAGAGCAAACAAGGAGGATGGAACTTCATAACCTGAAGTTATAATTGGACAATTAACCCCAATATGCAAATGGACCAAAACTTATAGAACTGGAAGACCTCATGACCAGTTGTTCATTTGGTGACCAGTTTGGGTCCATCTTGGGTTGTAGCCTTGACCAGGCTCTTGTACTGCCCAAGGTGTATCCTTTAAGGCCTTTTTAATAAATACTGACTTTGTTCTTTAATTCTGTCTAGTCTCTGTTCTAGGTCAGTCTCTCAAGGTATCAGTTCCTTCAACAGATCTAGGTTTGGATTTCCCCAAAGCTTGACCTATTTTTTTTTGTTTTGGTCATCCCCCACTTACAGTGAAAATCCAGGAATTAAATCAGAAGCTTATAGAATCCCTAAAGTAGTTACAGTTTTTCAAGAACAAAGCAGGCAGAGCAGCATTCCAGACAGCATTTCACAGTTAAAAACTACTTTTCATAGAGCAAAGATTAATTTAACTCTTCTACCTTCACAGGAAACTGAACCCTTCAAAGTTTGGTAAATATAACAGAACAATTGTTAAAGACTGAAAGATTATAAATGCGGGGGGGAAAGAAAAACACATCAGCCAATTTAGTGCGGAACTGTAAAGGAATACCCAAAGCAAGCTCCCACAACATCCTGGCTACAGAGAAAAGAATGAATTAGGTAATTTCTAGAGCAAAAACATTCCTATCATTTTAGAGATAATGCTACAAAAAAGGGAGTATTTGACATTAGCCATGGCTAAGGAGACCACAGCTCACAAATCAAATGCAAGAAATTGCATTCACACATGCCATGACTGATAATCACAAAGCAGAACTACAGGAGCACAGAAAGGAAACAGAAAATAAAGTGCTTCCATGCTTTCCCTGTTAATAAAAGACCCTTCTCACTAATAATTTCACCCCATGTGTCAGAAAGTACCGGGATCTGGGACCTTGGGAGAAGGATCACAGCATGACAGAGCACATACACCACTGGGTTCACTATCTAAATTTTCACTTTGGTAGGGGCAAAAAAGATAATTGGGAATTCGCTCCTACTATATGTATCCAGGGAAACAACATCTGAGAAAGAATTTTCCTCCTCCCCAAAAAGGGGAAAAGAAACCAGTCTTAAAATGTGCATAAGAGAAGGAGAAGGATGCAAAGCCTGGGATAAAGCCATATAGCATTTCCCCAGCCAAAACATCATTATTCTTCCATTAATATAATGAAGATATAACATTCTAAACCTGTAGCAGTGTGGATTTTTTATGTTTATTTGATATGTTAGAATGGTTTGTTCTATTCACCCCCCTTGGTTTCCTAGGTATAGTTGTTCCCTGCTCTGTCTCCTGTCACTCAATGTATCCTTCCCCAGTTTCCATAGAAATTGGATGTGTCCTTTCCCTGTCCCCTCCCTCGGTGAGCTGCCCGTCATTCAGGAACCCCACCTAGCTTCTAGAAAGCTCTGGGAGAGATGGCGGAGGATTGGGTGCAAAGGAACACTGTCCCCTCCTTTAACCTGAGGTTGGTTCCCAAAGGTGTCATTTATGTCCTGAGTCACGCCTTGGAGGGTGCCCATTGGGTTTCCCCTCGTTCACTCCCCTTTCCCCTCCCCGGTTCAAAAGTCAGTGTTCGAGCCAGGTTCGGGGCTGGGCTGGGCTGG
>WBMY01009938.1:0-10611 GCA_013397315.1 Donacobius atricapilla | reverse complement strand
ACCAAAAAAAAAAAAAAGCAGCCTGTGCTTAGAGGGGAAAGAGAAGGGGTTTGTTATTGCAGTGTCTTACACACAGCAAATTAAATCACTTACCTGCACCACGAAACTGCTTTATGTTAAAGTGAGCGGTCTCTGCTTGTTTTGGGAAAGATACATGAATGTTTTAAGCCACTTCATGTCCACTATTGATGCTAACACGGAGTATTCTCAGTACAAAGAGAGAACAATTAAGTATTTGAAAAGAGAAATCAAAATGAGAGTGCATCGAGGGTATTTTGATTTTTCAGTGGGGTTTTTTGGCCAAAATTAGTAGGCTGGTTGGTGTTTTATTGTTCTAAGGTGAGAGTGCTGCCTTGATGACACCTTAAAGTTTTCACATCATGAAAAAGAGAATGGCTCAGTTTCAGCAGTGAAATGCTTGGAGAAAAAAAAAAGGATAAGTGCTTGTAAAAGCTTGGTTGACATTATGTGTGGATGTTAACTGAGAGTACTGATTTTTTTAGGTTCACATTACTCTTTCTCAACATGAAGGGTAACATAGAAAACGTGGCTGAGCTGAGTGAGGAGCGTTTTTGGACGCAGTTCATGAGAGCTCAGAGCTGTTCCGCAATCCACCTTACAACCCTGCTGGATGCAGAGCAGGCAGGGCCAGCAGGACGTGTGGAGCTGCAGAGAGCAGGACGCACAGAGACAAACGTGGCAGAGAAACCTCCTGGTGCCCATGAGCTGCTGAAACCCTGTGAGCTGGAACTGCCTGCAAGGCCAGCTGCGCAAGGTGTGCTCCTCAGCTGTGACAGAAAATTCCTGCAGTGGGAAATGTAGGGTCTGGGTTGCAGATATGTGTTAGAAGTGCTCCAAGATGTTTTAGCCCTTTAGTATTGTTGGGTTTTTTCTCCCCTTGTATGATGATTTTTTTTGTCTTTTTGATGGATGTGTTTGGGTTGAATTGCACCTTTGGTAGATATATGGGCTTTGTTTGTTTTTTTTCTTCTTTTTAAATTATGTCGCCCCCTTGTCATTTTAGTTCTTTTGTTTTAAAGATAAGAGTGGGGGAAAAAATGAGTCCACAGGACTTGTACCAAGCTTCAGAGCTGTAGGAAGGGGAATAGTTTATTACCCCATGAAAATATTTGGAAATTAGTNGTTGGTGTATAATTTTCCTAGCACTCCACAATAGCAGGATGAAAGGGGGTGTGGAGCTGCAATTAACACTGGATGAGGCTGAATTGCACTTGCAACAAAGAGAAGTCTTTCAGTTAGTCTACAATAAAATCATAATTATATCCCCAGTATCCTTGGCAACAGATTAAGGTCCCAAAAGGTGATTTTACAGTTCAGTATTCATTGCTGGTACAGAGATGGAAAAGGAGAAGCATACTCATTTAAACAGTTTCTGGGGTGTAAATAAGCATTATGTCAGGAACATTAAATGTATCACATTGAATATATAGAACTGTGCTCTCTAAGGAAACAAATAATTTCTGTAGTTAGGACATGAAATTCAAAAATTTGTATGCCTGATGATTAAAATTCATACAAAAGCATGGTGTTCATTGGATATGGATTCATTTCTCAACAGGGAATTCTATCCAATTTTCTTTTTAAGAAAGCCAGCCCATGAGACACAAGGATTATCAGTTGCTGAACTGAAGAGAACTTGCTTTATCAGATCTGTTTATAGAGAGGAATTACCTGATTATAAATTCTTTTATGTGGCTATATTTTAAACTCCATGCAGTTTTTCATGATAGAGATTCCTTTTCCTAAGCTTGATCTTTAAGGCTGTATATAGGAATATAGGAAACATACTCCCTTCCCCCAATGACCCTCTCAAAAAAGGTTAATGTTTTAGTGAATCCGTGTTGCACAGGTACCTCTTTTTAAAAATACCTTTCTGTCTCCATTTGCTTTTTACTCGGTACATTTTACTGCTACAGTTCTCATGGGCACAATGGTGAATTTTCTTTGCCTTCCCTTCTTCTCCCTATTTTCTTTGAAATAAGAACCAATAAAAGTAATAACCTTAGAAGGCAGAGTTTTTATGTTTATTTTTGAAGAAATGATCCTGTCATTGTCTGGATGACAAGCTCTATGCATGAATTCCTAGATGTGCCATCAGTAAGGAAGATGGAAATGGGGGAAAGTCAGCAAGGTGAGTGAAGATATTTGTGGCAATAAGATCTTGGAAATAGGACAACAATGAATAGAAGAAAAGGGTAATGTAGGCATATGAATTCTGAGTGCCTTCCAACCTGAACAAAAATTGGCTTTTGGGAATGGATTTTTACTGATGTTTGTGTCACTGCTGAGGCAAAGAATAAGTCATATTATAACATTACTGGAGGTATGACATAGTTTGAGTTTGAAAATGATGCTGGGGACTGCTTTGAAGTGACTTAGGTGATGGAAGTTCCTGCACCTCCCTTCCATTTTGAGTCTACAAATGAGTGATGAGCTGTGTAATTTTGTATATAATGATACGTCTTCTCTCTGGCAGATCTGGTTACTAAAGTTTATCAAAGTTCACTAGGTACTAAACATCGAACCTGGTTTTGCTTTCATTTTAAATAAAGACCTTCAGGGGAGAGGGAAGACATAATAGGAAAAAATAATTTTGTGATTATTTGTTTACTTATAATTGCATGGTTTGGAGTAAGACTTTGTAGCTCCAAATAAGCATGAGATGTGCGTGTGAGGAAGATGCAAATTTTCCAGCTCTGGGGACTGTAACTCTTCTCTTTGGTACTCCAGTGTAAATGCAGTCTGCTGAAACTCTGCAGGATTGGGGATCTCCTGGGTTTTCACAGAAATGTTCAGAATTTAATACCAAAGAACAGTGAAACAATATAAAAGAACTAAAGACCATGGGGACTTGAGCTGGGACTGTGTTCACATTCTGTTCACAGGGAAGGGCCAGAAAACAGGAATTGTATTGCCTGGGTCAGTTCTAGTAAATGAATGAGTTGCTGTACAATCTTAGTAGTATCAGGNACTCAGATGGTGAAGTCCCTGGGGCAGGTGGTATCTAAGGCTGGGCTGACCAGCATTGCCCTGAAAGCCTCTAATTGTGCAACATCTGCAAGTCATAGTGGCTTTCAGGGAGCTCTGGGAGGCTTCAGCAAAGGAGGTTGTAATGTCTGGTGTGATGGAAAAACAGTGGGNATTATTAGCACAGTAATTTCACTGTGAATATACCCAGGTTTTTCCAGTTTGGAAACTCTTGCCTGGTTACCTGCATAAAATAGCACTTAATGCAGAATTTGGTTAATGAGTGAACACATGCTGCATTTTCCAACACAGTTTTTGTTGAGTCCAGGGGAGCATCTGTTCAGACACAAAACATTGGCTGCAGCTGACCTGTGTGAAATCATTCTTGTGCTTTCCTCTGCTTTTGGAGGACTCTGGGGATGTTTGCCCCTGCACTGACAAACCTCACTGACAGCCTCAGAAAGGGCAGGCAGGGAATCAGAATAACTGGATTTTTACTGAAAGTCTATTAATCACAGTACATATTAGCATTAGATAGCATGGGAAGAGCAGTGAGAGGAAAGTAAAAAATAGCTTAGCTCTGTAGAACTGCAGAATGTTTCTATAGATAGGCTGTGAGATTAAAGAGCTGCCTTGGCACATTACAATTCAAAGACCAGCAGCCTCAACTGCCTTCCTGTCCTGAGGAATTTTTCTTAAGAATTTTATACTTCAGATATCACATTATAATATGGGTTAAATCACTGTATTTTGTCTTGATTTTCCTCAATACTTTCCTTTTATCCTTTTGTTCTATCATTATCCCTTTTCTATCTCTTGGCTTGGCTCTAAATTCTCCCATATGTGGTTATTGGAGTAATTTGAGAAGCAAAGCCCAGAACTGATTGGTTGGGGGATCTATACAGAATAGAAAGCAGAGCAGGAGATTCCAAAACTCAGATGGTGAAGTCCCTGGGGCAGGTGGTATCTAAGGCTGGGCTGACCAGCATTGCCCTGAAAGCCTCTAATTGTGCAACATCTGCAAGTCATAGTGGCTTTCAGGGAGCTCTGGGAGGCTTCAGCAAAGGAGGTTGTAATGTCTGGTGTGATGGAAAAACAGTGGGCTGCAATATTTTGCATTTGGAAAAAAAAAACCCGTGGCATGATCTATTAATCAGATTATTGTTTGGATGTATTAGGTAAAATAAAAACCAAACAAACGCCTGTAATTTGACTTTATCTAGGAGCACTGTAATACTGATGAAAACCTGTTTTCATAAAGAGGAGAAAAAGATAATTATTTGTTGTGTTCCTCTGAAGCAGAAGGGCAATCAGAGGCTGGTGGTGAACCAGCGATTCCATTGTGGAGGGGAATTTTCCTTTTTTCCCTGTTATGGAACTTCTGCGGTAATTCTGCTGGACTTGCTCGTGTTTACCTGTAGTACTTCTAAGGACTGTTGGAGTGTACCAAAACTGAAATCTTCTCATCTACATTGCAGTGTGTGTGGTCAGGACTGAGCCTGCACCCTGGTTAAGATGAACTGGACAAAACCTGTGTTGCATGGCAGTGTTAGTTCACTTCTGTGAGTTTGAGGAGATGAGGAGAGTATCCCAGTGTTAGACAGCTGGATTGTATTAAAGAAGTAGGAAAAACCTCTCTGTGTGGGAAAAAAAAAAAATGGGGTATTTAACCACGTGAGTGAGAATACTGTATTAGAGTGATGATATAGAACAGGGAAAAAGTGGGGCAGTCTGTATGAGGAACACAAATAGCATGGCTGTCTAACAGCTTCTATTTTTGAAGCCATTAATAACATTCCAGTTCCTGTTTACTGTATATTTTAAGCCAAGAAGCCTCCATGTGCACAAAATTTTAATGCTTTCTGTGCATGTTGACAGGGAACCTGTGAGTATTGGTTAAAATGTGTCTGCCCAATGTGTTTTCTTGGGACTCTGCAAGTGTGGTCTGTGCTCAGCGAGGAGTAAAGGTGATTGCCGAAAGATGTGTGTGATAGAGCTGAGTTCCTGGACACCTTTCTACCCTTGCGTATGTGCCTCTCTCTGGGCTCGCTGCTCAGTGTCACCAGCATGCCCACGATGCTTGGCTGGTCTTGTGTCCATGAGTGAAAATTTCCCCACAAACCAGCTTCACTGATGGTGCTGGAATTGTGCTGCTCTTGTGCCATTCTTTAGTGGATGCCCAGAACAAAGAGGGCTAGTGGATATATGGAAAGACCTGGGGATTCTAGGTTATTTCCTAGAGAATCTGGGTAGGTTTTAATACACTCACTCTTCAAGTATGCCCAGTTAATTGTAGATTTTCTTGTTTGCTTCTTTTATCATAAAATCACAGAATGGTTTGGGTTTCAAGGGATGTTAAAGATAATCTTGTCCCACTCCCCTGCCATGGGCAGGGGCACCTTCCACTGTCCCAGGCTGCTCCAAGCCCCATCCCAGCTGGCCTTGGACACTTCCAGGGATGCAGGGGCACCTAAACTTCCTTTGGGCACCCTGTGCCAGGGCCTCACCATCCTCAGAGTGAATTTCCTTCTAATCTCTGATCTAAACCTGCCCTTTTTCAGTTTTAAGTCATTGACCCTTCTCCTGTCACTGTGTCCTGTGTAGGAAGTCCCTCTCTTTAAGCCCCTAAAGGCACTGGAAGAGATTCCAAAGTTTCCTTGGACATTCTCCAGGCTGAGCAACCCCCACTCTCTCAGCCTGGTTTTGCATGAAGAATTATGGTGTCTTGACTATTCTGGAAGATGTATGGCTTTTTAGTAAGAATTTTTCCTAGGCTCTTGTTTTTATGTCTGTGTTATTTATTTAGGGTTTTTTAAAATTATTATTTTATTTTCTACAATGAATTTACTATTCTATTTTCAGGCTACAGCATAGTCTTCTCCCTGGTTTTAATAGTGTATGTAAAAGAAAACTCTGAAATGTTTTTTTCAAAATATAACTAGCTGAACTTCTCTGGTTTATGAATCAAATATGCAAGCATGACTTTTATCATACCTTAGTGCTTGTTTTTATTTCTGTAGCCTTAAGAGCTTTAGTTAATCATTCTCAATAGACTGAAAAATACTTTCCATGAAAGCTAATAAATTTGGAAGTATATCTTCTAAATCCTCAGCCTGATCCTGCAGACAGATGTTTAGGATAAATATTGCCCATCTAAAAAGCAGATACTGCTAATGAAAATTAAGAACAGCATAAAATTGCTGGAAACTCTTTTTTTACATCTTAAGAGAATCAGTGTTAATAAGTCAGATCAGTCACTTTTATATAGGCAATATGAAAAAGCATATGTCTTTCTGCTTTGCCAGCTGTCATAAAATTTTGGAGGAAAAGGTTGCTTCCAAGCTTTCCAAAGGGAATATTTCTCAGAAGTATTTTGACCTTTACAGCTTACAAAACCAATTGACTTCCTTTTCCCATAAACTATTTTCTGGCTGAGATTCTTCTACAGCAAAGCTTTAGTTGTGAGGGAAAAATACCAGCGCCAAAGAAAATAACTNTTTTTAAAATTATTATTTTATTTTCTACAATGAATTTACTATTCTATTTTCAGGCTACAGCATAGTCTTCTCCCTGGTTTTAATAGTGTATGTAAAAGAAAACTCTGAAATGTTTTTTTCAAAATATAACTAGCTGAACTTCTCTGGTTTATGAATCAAATATGCAAGCATGACTTTTATCATACCTTAGTGCTTGTTTTTATTTCTGTAGCCTTAAGAGCTTTAGTTAATCATTCTCAATAGACTGAAAAATACTTTCCATGAAAGCTAATAAATTTGGAAGTATATCTTCTAAATCCTCAGCCTGATCCTGCAGACAGATGTTTAGGATAAATATTGCCCATCTAAAAAGCAGATACTGCTAATGAAAATTAAGAACAGCATAAAATTGCTGGAAACTCTTTTTTTACATCTTAAGAGAATCAGTGTTAATAAGTCAGATCAGTCACTTTTATATAGGCAATATGAAAAAGCATATGTCTTTCTGCTTTGCCAGCTGTCATAAAATTTTGGAGGAAAAGGTTGCTTCCAAGCTTTCCAAAGGGAATATTTCTCAGAAGTATTTTGACCTTTACAGCTTACAAAACCAATTGACTTCCTTTTCCCATAAACTATTTTCTGGCTGAGATTCTTCTACAGCAAAGCTTTAGTTGTGAGGGAAAAATACCAGCGCCAAAGAAAATAACTGGGCTGCCTTCTAGTGGTTTTAGATTCCTCTTATTAAAGAAAGTCCCTTGAAGGGAATTATATTGTTCCAAATGTAGTATGTTCCCCCAATATTTCTTAATAACCAGTACTTATATGTGCATTTTTATGATAATTTCATTTGAAGAACCACAGGGCAGATTGTACTAGTCACATACATTTTTTTGTGGACCATATAAGAAAAGCAAAATAAAAACTACCAACCAAAAAAATCAAACCAGAACACCAGCAGCTCAGCCAGCTCAATTTGAAGCTGCTTTTTATCATCTTACTTTAGTATTTGCAAATGCTGTCCTTATCTCAGTAATAAAACTGGATTTGATGTTTCTGTTCTCAAAGTAGGAGTTACCTGAGAAAAAAACACATAAATGGGAGTTGGTGTTTGTGATGTAATGTCAGTATTCACCTTAATTCAGTTTGATTTTAGATTTCTGTGAAAGATGGAGTAGGTCCCTTGCACATTTTTATTTCTCACTGATACCTCTGATTTCCTCAGAGGTGCTGCTCTGAATGTCTACAGAGAACTCAGGTTAAAAACTTTGCTTCCCAGAAATGTCCAGCCACTTGACAATAAAAAATTAAATACACAACCTGGAGGTAGGATTAACCTAACCAAAAACTTAGTTTAAAATATCAGCCTGAAAGGACTGAAATCATTATTGACTAGAAATCCTTCAGGGGCATTAACAATGTGTTCGATAGTTGCCAGGGAAACACAACCTTCCCAGTGACAGTGTGCATTGCACGGAATGAGTAACTGGAGTAATTCTGGCAGTGACTGATCCTTAGCAGCCCTGTTCCTTGTGCCTCTGCAGCAACTGCAGGTATCTTTGCATCCAGCTAGATGAGCATCCACTGCCCATGCTGGACCATTAATGCTTCACATTTGGTGTGGCAAATTGTTATTATTGAGGCAGACACGATATATAGAGTGACGTGGTAAAATCTTTAGAAGGCTCTTTATTAAGGGGCCATGCTGTCTTTTATACAGTTTTTACAAACCTTGAGAGTGACTTCAGTTGGTTAATAGCTTTCTTGCCAATTATTCTATTGGTTAGTAAATGTGTTCTACTTGTCCATCAAATCTATCCTTGGATTGTTTGCTTATTTTCTTTATTGATTCCCATGGGACAAATCCCTTCTTATTGCAGGTGCATTTGTTCTTCATCCTCAGAAAAGATTGTTGTGTTAAAGGAACTTCTCATTCCCAAAATATCTTCATATGGGAACTTGCAAATTGCTTGTTAGCTGCACTTAAAAGAAATGACAGGCCAGCTTTGGCTCCTTCCACAGCAAATAGATTTAAAACCAAAGCAGGATATCAGGTGTGTCTTGTTGAAGGATGTGCCTGGCTGGCCAGTCTGGATGAACCACAGGGCACCATGGAGAATGTAATACAGACTCAAAAACTGGATTATGCTTATGAATATACATGTAAGACAGAAATAGTGGATTCAACCCAGAACAGCAGCAGCAGATTTTGCGGTGTTCAGTGTCCATCAGCATGCAGAACTCTCTGAGGTCTCACAGCAAGTGCTACACTTTATTTATTCTTCCTTAGGTGACATATAAGTGCTGGGAAAAAGGGATTTGCTGTTCGGACACAGCACAAGTCTAGTGATCAACTTAGGGACTAACCCCAGCCTGTTTGACACATAAAGAATTCATTCATTATAAACAGTAGCACGAGATGGCAGCTGGCAATGGCAGTTGTAAGAGTTGTCCAAGAACAACAAGGGGCCTGAGTCCTTGAAGGGGCTTAGTAAGGGTTAAAAGAAGAGAAAGTACCCATAAGAGAACATTGGGATTTCCAACAACACCTCTTCCTCAGGGGGCTGGGAATAGTTCAAACAAACTTAATCTGCAAATATATTTGTCAGCAAAGTGAATGTTTTAGACTCAAATTGATACCAGAAGCTTTTATGTTGTTCCAGCACATTTGAATCATCCTTGAGGAGCCTTTTGTTGGGACAAGGAGCGGCTTGGAGTTCCGGTTACAGGTGAGGGGATTTCTCTTGTAAAGCTTGAATTTCACAGTGAAACTGCTGTAACTCTAAAAGCAGTCAAGGATAGAAAATCTCCCACTGATAACATGTGAAAGTCACTGTTTGAAGTGCTTGAGTGAGCATCAGCCCAGGATCTCAGGATGTGTGAGGTGAATCCCAGAAGTTATGTCAGTGTTACCTCTAGGGAGAAAAGGCACAGCTGAGCAAATACCATCAACCTCTGTGTACCACCGCTGTAGAGGTCACTTCTCTGGAGGCTGAGTTACATGAATTCAAATAAATATATAAGTTTAAACTCTCCTGGGAAATATCAAAAAGACTGAATAATACTTATTTCCTGCCAAATAGGCATTTCTACAAATTTCCACCTTGCCTAAAGAATTGATTTTTCTACATTAGGAAGATTGTTTTATAATTTAGCAGTGCATAATTCTTGTTTCAGTTTGATGTTGGCATTTGGATCATTTTTCCATTGGTCGTACTAAGAAATGAAAGCTAATGACTTCATTCAATAGTGGCTGAAATAATCCCCAGAAATGAGTTTTTACATTGTAAATTGGTGCACATTGTTGTCATTATCCTATATAAATGATTGTAGGGTTTTGCTGCACTTTTTAGGTTCATCTCTGTTTTATACAATAAATCATAAGGAAAATTTGGTGAAGCCCTTGCTGTTCTGTGATCTGCATGAAATATGCCTGTATCCATTATCTGGGTACAATTTGGGAATTGATCACAGCTCTTGCTCACTGCCATGTTCCTGGGATATTTGGCAGCAAAAATGTCATTTCTAAGATGGAGAAGGAAGTGACTGAGAAAGACCTGAATTAAATATGAACCTCATCTTTATGGAGGAGGAGTCAGGTGGAGACTGGAATCGTACAAAGCCTTTCCTGAGGCACACAGTTGAGCTGGAACTAAGTTGTCTGGAAAGCCATAACTTTGTCTGAAGGTATAAAATTGAACTGGGTTAACTTCATCACCTTGTGTGGGTTTTGATGTTGTTTTTATAAGGACACCTAAGATAAAATATACTATAATTTGGGATCTTTAACTGGGCGTGGTAAGATGCTGTTGCACAACAATTTACCTTCATCCATTGCTTATGGCCTGTAAGCAAGCCCTTGGCTCCTCTGCAAGTCTCCTGCTCTTGCTTCCGAAGCAGAGAGATTATTCAGCCACACAAAGCTCTGCTCTCTGGAGGAGTGGGGAGTAGGAAAACAAGCAATTGGAAAGCCTGCTGCAGCATATGAGCAGTCTCTTCCTTCAGCAGTGTTCTTGAGCTTGAAGACAGCAAGCTGCGAGGAAAGGACAACAGCAATGGGCAGCTGTCAGTTTTGCTGTTTAGCCACAGTGGTTTTCATCAGAAGACAGAAAACAGTACATCAAGAGTAAACAGAAAACAAATAGCTCCA
>WBMY01009926.1:494517-506483 GCA_013397315.1 Donacobius atricapilla | reverse complement strand
CAGTTTTTAACCCCGCTCCGTACGTTGGATGTATATTTATTCTAAATGGGAGAAACTATATTGTTAAAAGTGTAAAAGAGAAGTTGTGTTATGAAGCTGCCTTATTTGGGGTTTTGTTTTGGTTTTGTTTTTTTCTTTTTTTTTTTTTCCTTTTTTTGTAAGTTACTATTTTCATGTGAATATTTATGTAGATAAAAAAAAAAAAAAATTGCCTCTCGGTGACCCCTGTTTAGAGAGGGGCCTGGAAAACTGAAATGTGGGAGAGAAAGAAAAAAAAAATCAAGAAAAAGATTAAAAAAAAAAAGGAAGCAAANAAAAAAAAAGGAAGCAAAAAAAAAAAGGTCAAGATGTGAAAGTGTAAAGAAAAACTAAAATATAAATAGGATTTCTGCGCGGTGCAGGGTGTGAACCTGCTTTATCTTTTAGGATTGTTTCCTAAATGCATCTTTATAAACTTAACTTGCTGTCTCAGCAAGGTAAATTATATTTAAAAGCAAAGACCTGAATCCTGCAGTGTTCAAGGAACTCTCTTTTTGTAAATCACAGATACCTCAACCAGAGAAACATGAGGTGAGGGGACTCGGGGCTTCTGTTTCCATTTTTTTTAAAAGCTATGTGGTTTTACCTAAAGAAAGCGGAGTTTGACTTTAATAAAATTTGCACACACTACAGCAAAGGCCGTGACAATTTTGCTGTCTCGAGAATACTGTCCTGACAACTTTGTTTTTAAAGAACAAACCGAGGGTGAGGGGTTTGGGGAGGGGTTCGAGGAGGGGCTTCACGCCAGGGGAGAGCACGGGGTAGGATTGCAGGTCTGGATCACTGGGATGCATCCCTTAGAGGTGGTGGGCTCTCCAAAACCAAGGATTCCTCTGGATTGATGGCTTAACCAGCCCGCCCCGCGGCGTTCCTTACACAATCGCTGTTTTATCTGCATCTCTTTGTTTCCTATTTATTATTTAACTGGTCATTCCACTTCCAGCCAGGCTGAGATTGATGTGAACTCTGCTCCTAGGAGAGAAATCTGGACTTAACACGCACAGTCGCTTGTCCTTGAAATGAGTCTCACCAGCACACTCGCTGCAAGTCCTGTCTCGCTTTTGTACGCTCCTTTTTCTTTGTAATAAAAATCCAACTGACCAAGTGACCAGGAAACGGGCCGGGGGCGAGGGCTCTCCACAGCTCCTGTATTTATTAAATATTGTTCCTCTCCGGCTCTGACCGTGTTGCTGTGTGATTCTCTCAATTGGTTTCAAATTGAGGCAAAACTGAAGCTCTACCAATGAATTGTTTAAAAAAAAAAAAGAAAAAAACAGACACATTTTTGTATTAAAATTGCTTGCGGTAATAAAACAATCTTGCCTCCTACTTTATTCCCCAGTGTTAGCTTTGTAAGGATGAGCTGGAGCTGGTTATCCCGTTGTGGGAAGGCAGTGGCTGTGGAAGCCAGGGGGTGCTTGCACCCAGGTTTTTTTTGTGGGATGGAGCAGGGAACCATCCAGCCCCAAAATTAAATGCTCTGGGTGGGTGAGGGTGCTCAGTGGGGTGGGGAAGTGGCTGCCTGAGAGGGGAAGGGATGCAAGGGGGTGCCCAGGAGTTTGGGTGGCCCTGGGAGTGGATGCCCGTGGGGGTGAGTGTCCCCAGGGGTGAGTATTCATGGATTTGGGTGCCAGTGAGGCTGGGTGCCCCTGGGTTTGGTTCCCCACAAGGGTGAGTGTTCCCAGGTGTGGATGCTCAGGGATTTGGGTGCCCCTGGGTTTGGTTCCCTCCCCACAAGGATGAATATCCCCAGATATGGGAGTTCAGGGATTTGGGTGCCCCTGGGTTTGGTTCCCTCCCCACAAGGGTGAATATCCCCAGATATGGGTGTTCAGGGGTTTGGGTGCCCCTGGATTTGGTTCCCCACAAGGATGAATATCCCCAGATGTGGACGCTCAGGGATTTGGGTGCCCCTGGGTTTGGTTCCCCACAAGGATGAGTTATCCCCAGATATGGATGTTCAGGGATTTGGGGGTGGGTGCCCCTGGGTTTGGTTCCCCACAAGGATGAATATCCATAGGTGTGGATGTTCAGGGGTTTGGGTGCCCCTGGGCTTGGTTCCCCACAAGGATGAATATCCCCAGATGTGGACGCTCAGGGGTTTGGGTGCCCCTGGGTTTAGTTCCCCACAAGGATGAGTTATCCCCAGATATGGATGTTCAGGGATTTGGGGGTGGGTGCCCCTGGGTTTGGTTCCCCACAAGGATGAATATCCATAGGTGTGGATGTTCAGGGGTTTGGGTGCCCCTGGGCTTGGTTCCCCACAAGGATGAATATCCCCAGATGTGGGTGCGCGGGGATTTGGAGGTGGGTGCCCCTGGGTTTGGTTCCCCACAAGGATGAGCCTCCTTGCAAGTGGGCGCCAACAGGGCGAGCATCCCTAGGACTGGATTCCCGCGGGTTTGTTCACCCACGGGCAGGAGCATCCCCAGGGTTGGGTGCCGAGGCTTTCGCGTGTGAGTGAGGCTGGGAGCCCGCGCCTTTGGGTGCCCACGAGGATGAGCGCCCCTCGGGCTGTGTTCCCATGAATTTGTGCCTCCGCCACTTGGGCCTCCTGCCCCCTTCTCACGCCCGGCGATGCTGCCCGTGCCCCGGAGCCGGCGGGCGGGGAGGTACCGGGGCGGTGCCGCGGGAGGGCCCGTCCCTTTTCCCTGGCCCCGCCGGGAGCGGAGCCGGGGCCGTGCCGGTGCCCGGGGCCGCGCCGCACCGGGCGGGNGGCACCGCGATGTGCGGGGCATCGGGACCACCGGGGGGCACCGCCATGTGCGGGGCATCGGGACCACCGGGGGGCACCGCGATGTGCGGGGCATCGGGACCACCGGGACCACCGGGGGGCACCGCGATGTGCGGGGCATCGGGACCACCGGGGGGCACCGCCATGTGCGGGGCATCGGGACCACCGGAGCGCACCGCGATGTGCGGGGCATCGGGCCCACCGGGACCACCGGGGGGCACCGCGATGTGCGGGGCATCGGGACCACCGGAGCGCACGGGGATGTGCGGGCGGGATCCCGGCGGCTTTGGCAGCACCGGGAGGGCACCGGGGCGCACCGGGGCTCACCGAGGGTACCGGGAGGGGATACCGGGAGGTGCGGGCGGGATCCCGGCGGCGTCGGGACGCTCGGGGCGCAGCGGAGCTGGTGGAGGCACGGGAGCGCACGGGGAACATCCAGGCGGCTTCGGCGGGGACCGGCGCTCACGGAGGCACCGGGCGGGGACAGGAGCGGACGGGCAGGACCGGCGAGGAGGCGGCGGCTGAGCCGGGAAGGGCCGGGGGGGTCGGCGGGGACAGCGCCCGGCGGGACGGGCACAAGGGGCTGAGCTGACCCCGACCCGAGCTCGGGTCCCCGAGCATCCCTCGGCCCCGGGCTGGTTTCTCAGCGCGTCCTGGCTCAAATAAGGAGCTCTTTTACCCAAAGTTAAGCTCAGTAACGGGGAGAGAGAGGCGGTGAGGGACGCGGTGGCGGTGAGGGACTCGGGTGTCGGCTGAAAGTGGCCGGGGTGGATCCCAAATCCGTTTAAAAAGGGGAAAAGGAGAAGGGGAATGTCGCGCAGCAAGGGGGAGCTGAGGGAGCCTCGTCGCCCCGGCTCTCCCCATTTCGGGGGGCACAAGGGGTTCAGGACAGGCGGGCAGCAGCTCTGGTGCCAGCAGCAAGGGTCAGCCTCGATGGGACGCTGAACCACGGTCCCAAATAAAGTCCTCGAGGCTGCTCATCCGCCTCGAGGCTGGAATCCCGTCCGGCTGGTTAGCAGGCTCCAGCGCCAGCATCCCTCGCATTTCCAGGCAGCAGCAGAGCTGTTCCTGGCGCAGGCAGGGCTGCAAACGCTCGGGATGAGATGAGCCCTCTCCCAGAGGCGGCACTGGGGCGGCCTGAGCCCGCTGGGATTTGCAGACCAGGGTGTGGAGACTTTTCCCTGCTCGTTGCTTTAAGGGATGTTTGGGTGCCCCAGGCACAAAGTCCCCCACACCCTCTGAGGACGGGGGGAATCCCCCGTTGGAGATGGGAGGCAGATCTGCAGCCTTGGGACAGGTTTAGGCGAGGGAGGGGCTCCCACTCATTCCCTCGCCCCCCGCACCAGTGTGAGGAGTCTCCCTGGGACAGTCCCAGGTGCTTGGGGTGCCCCCGGGGGCAGGCACCCAGCACCCAACTCCCCTCCGGAGTCCTGAGGGAGCCGCTGGAGCTCAACATCCTGGGAAAGCTGAGAGTGATGGAGACAAAAAACCGTCAGCACTTGGCACGACACCCGGCCGCCGAAATGGGCGTTCAGGTGGTTTGGTGGCAACCGGAGAGGGGTGTTGAGGGGAGCCTTTGGGGGGTGTCACTGCTGGTCCAGGGATGCAGGCGCAGGGGCCCTGCTCCCCTTCCCAGTGCTCCCGGAGTAGCCGCGAGAGTTGGGGAACACAGCTCCAGCCTCCAATTTGAATGGCTTTGATTTCCGCAGCTTCGTCAGCCCCTTCATGTTAATTAAACAAGGGATTTTTTTTTTCTTTGTGGGAGAAGGCCAGCTCTCATTTGCATACGTAATTAGCTGCACAATTATCCAGATGGGACATGCAAATGGGGTGAAGTCTGTGCCCCATTGGGCACTTGGACCTCTCTGCTCGCAGCCATCCCCGTGTGGGCCGGGCCGGAGCGCAGCTCCCCACGGCACACCTCGTTCCTGGGAAGGGGGAAGGACAAACCTCCCCGGAGCGCAAACACGGCCCAGTCTGGGGGACAGGGGCACCCGCAGCTGTGCTTGGTGATGGTGGAACCACCCATCCCACCCCTTCTGCTCCTCCCGGAGCCAGGGGAAAGCCTGACCGGCGCTATTTCTGTGCCTCGCTGGAGGAGCCAGGTGGGATTTGGGGTTTTTAAGCCTGGGGTTAGGATGGGCTTTGGGGTCTCTCCTCAGCTGTGAGTCATGGATACGGGCAGGGTGGAATCGTGGAGCAGAGAGGTTTGTAATGGGAAGGGGGTGAGGACACTCAGAGCATTCCCGAGCCCCCCGGGGCACCACAGCACACACATCCCCCCGTACACATCCCCCCTTTCCCTCCTGCCTCCGGATTTATTGGAAGGTGTCCCTGCCCCGTGGCAAGGGGTTGGAATTAGATGGTCTTTAAGTCCCCTTCCAGCCCGAAGCAGTCCGTGATTCCATGTGGCTGGACTCCCCCTGCGGCTGTTTCGGACGAAGCCGTGCCCACAGCCAAGCATCTCGCTGGAAAATCCCGGGAGCACTGGAGAGGAGCGCAGGACACCTCGGCAAAAAGAGCCACAGCCCCACAGGCACTTCAGGGAGCCAGAAGTGTGGGGTGGGAGCTCAGCGCAGCCTCTCTGACTGAAATCGAGGAGTTGGGATGTGCTGCTCCACTCCACACTGGAAGTTCATCCCTCACCCCCAGACAGTTACCACTGAAATCCAGCTGCTGTCAGCAGCTGCCTCAGGATTTCCCCACCCCTGCCTTCATTTTGCAGCCATTTCAGCCTCCTCTTCTGGGCATCCACCCGAGGGCAGCCTGCGCCGAGGTGTCCGTGCTCTGTAGGGACCCTCCGTGTGCGTTTAAATGGGAAAAGCTCCCCAGATAAATCCCCGTGGCACCGTGCTCCCGGCTGGACGGGTGCAGGGCAGGGGCCAAGGCCGTGTCCCAGCCGAAAGTGGCTGGACTGGGGGTGTCCAGAGCCCAGCGCAGTGTCCTGCAGCTCCCAGTGCTCATCCCGGGAGGATGGAGGAAACGCTCGTGAGGCCAACCGGGAGTCTGGAGATGTTGGGATAACTCCTAAATCCCTTCCCACTTCAGAAAGCCTCCAGAGCTTATTTTTTCCTGCTTGCTACTGAAGAGCAGCATCTTCCTTGCATCCCCTTTAAACCTATTTTAGGACCCGGAGCGCTTGATGTGGTTGAATATCCTGGCATTTCCTTTTAATTTGGTGTCTGAGATGATCATGGGGACCCATCGGGAGCAGCCAGGACGGGTAATTACAACCGATGCGCAGTTTATAGAAGCACAGCAAGTGCACAGTGAAAAACGTGCAGCTAAGAATAACCTGGGGAGCAGGAGGAAGGGTGGGAGCTGGGAAGAGATCAGGGATTGGGAAGCACCAGGAGGCTCAGCTGAGATGGAGCTGGGCAGGGGAACAGCCCCAAGGCCGTTTTTATCAGTGTAGAATCATTTTTATTTTTTTTTTTGGGGGGGGGTTGTGGGTGATGGGAGCACAGAGCACCGGGGGGACATTCAGCTTTTGGTGGAAGATGCAGCAGCTCCTCGGGATGATGCCAAAGGAGGGGGAAAGGAGAGCCGAGAGCTTGGGCTGGGCTTTTTTGGTGCCTCTCCTCTGCAACCCGGATCATCCGCCCACAGATAATTGAGGGTTGGTGGTGTGGCTGAGTCAACCCGGACCAGGGGCAGGTTCCCAGGCACCGTGGGCACCCCAAGCCAGCCGGGGGGGCACCTCCAGCACACCCCCGGCAGCATCTGAGCACCCACAGCTCTGCTGGGGCACCCGCTGGGTGCTCTGGGGGGACTGCAGAGTTCTCCTTGCACAACCATTTTTATTTCAGCGCCAAACACGGTGGTGTTGAGCCCTCTCCAAGCTGCTGTTTGTGTGCCAGTCGTGGCAGGGAAGGGGAAGCTTCTCCCTTGGTCGGTCCCCTCCAAAGGGGTTCTCTCTTTTTTTTTTCTCCCTGAAGAAGCAGAGAAGTGAGGGGTTGCTCCCAGAATTTCATCTCAAACACAGCCAGACTGCTGCGAGATCCAGGTTATTTGGTTCATCAAGGAGCTCAGCTAATTGCAGCCCCTTTAGCATTTCTCCCAGTGCCGAGGTGTCCCTGGGCTCCCCTCCCACCAAATCCCCTCCTCTGCTTCATCCCTGGACCCCTCCATCACCTCCGCAGCAACAGGTTCTCATAAAAAAAATTTAGCAGAGGCTTTCACTCTTCTCTAGGGACAAAAATCACCTTTTTGGCTTTTTTTTTTTTTTTTAATCTGGTGTGGTGTCTCTGTGACCTCCTTGGCCCCGACAAAAAAAAAAAAAAATCCCTCTGCCCATCCCTGGGGGAGGGTCCAGGTACAACCAAAGAGTGACCAGAAACACCCAAGGGGACCCCACTGTGTACCTGAGTGTCCCCTGGACCCACCGTGGGACACCCACGGGGGGCTTATCAGTGCTAAAAATCCGAGGTGACTCCTCTGCTTGTGTTCTGGGGGGGAATTTAAGGATTCTGTGAGCGCCACGAGGCCTCGGCAGCTTCGGCAGCACCAATAACCCAGGAGAATAAAACCAAGCCACGATGGGATGGTGGAAGAAATGGAAAAAAGGGAAGAGGCTGAGGGGCTGCAGAGGGTTTTGGGGGGCTCTGTGTCCCCACGGAGGGGACAGGGGTTGGGTCAGGTCCCCACAGCATCCTCCTGCTGCAGCTGGCAGCCGCCCCGCCGGAGCAGGAAGCGCTCTCCGCATCCGCCCTGCCCGCCTGGCCCCGGGCTTTTTTTATAACACAACTTGTGGTGAGGCCAGGAGCTGGAGGGAATGTGGGATTTTGAAAAAAAAAAAATAAAAATAAAAATAAAAGGGGCAAAGGAAAGGAAAAAAATAAGGAGAAGAAGGAAAAAAAGGCTTGTGGGTACATAAGTAAAAATCTTGGCGTTGGGTTTGGAGGGATGCGCTGCTCCCTCCGTATAAATGGGAACAGCAAGCTTATGGTGGGTGAAATTTGGAATGTTTCCCCCGCTGGAATTGGTTAAGAAAAATGCACTCAAAACGTTTATTTTTCATTTAGTTAATTATTTGTTTGTTTTAGTTTTAAAAGCGGGCGCCAGGTGAAATTGGTTACGTTGCTTTTGCGCCTGAAGCGGGAGAAGCTTTAGTCACATTGAATCATATTTAATCATAAACTTTAATTATACTCAGACTAGGAGGATTGGGATATTTTTAAAGAATAGTTTGAAGCAAATAATTGCACATTAGCAAAACTGTGGGGGCTGCATTACCATAGAGAAATGAAGGTTTATTCTCTATGGAACGAACAGAATAAAATCAGATTTTTCCTGTCCCAGTGTGATGGAGAAATAAGATGTTTTCAGGAAAAGGGGCGAGTTTTTTTAACAGAGCAGTGACCTGATAATCTCCCCCCAACTCCCCAAAAACACACAGGCTGAAAATCTTCACTTGTGGATAAATTTTTACTTGTGGACCTGTGATATCCAGTGATGGCTCTGAGGAGCCCTGGGCTTGTCTTGGAAAACCCCAATTCCTGCTCTAGATGATCCTGCTGACCCCCAAAACCTCAAATTTTTTGCGTTTTTCACCTTTTGATGAAGCACAAAAGGCTGCAGCCCCTAAAGGGCGGCACATTCGCTGTGCTCCTCCCATAACCAGCATTTGTGCTTTTAATTTTAATTTCAATCATTTTATTTAATAAGAAAGGAAGAGGGCTGGGAGGGGAAGCTGGTGGGTTTACAGCGAAACAAATGGCAGAAATAGGGGAGGCTGCCTCCAGATTGCAACTCCGAGGAGGTGGGAATTCCCAACCAGGGCGAGCGGCTCAGAACCAGCGGGTTTGTCCCCAAAATCCGTCTGGCGGGACTCAGCGGGGAGGCTCCGGGCTTGGAGCAGCCACCCCTGACGCCTTTTGCTCTGCAGTGGAGCAGGACAGGGACCTGTTCTCGCCCAAGCCCTACTGGAAGGAGTTCAGGTTCGACCTGACCCAGGTGCCGGCGGGAGAGGCCGTGACGGCCGCCGAGTTCCGCATCTACAGATCCCGGGCTGTCCCCAGCCACGCCAACAGCAGCCTCCACGTCAGCATCTACGAGGTGCCTGCCCAGCATTCCAACAGGTGACGGGCTGGGAATGGCGGGGAAGGAGCGAGAGGGGCTGGGAAGGGGGATGAAGGCGGTGGGAGTGGGTGTGGAGCGAAGGGGATGCGTGTGGGGTGACGGGGATGGGGTGGAGAAGATGGGAGTGGGGTCGGGATGAAGGTGATGGGGATAGGAGAGGGTGTGGGAATGAAGGAGATGGGAAGGGAATGGGAATAGGGGTGAATATGATGGGGATGCAGATGGAAGGAATGGGAATGGAACTAAAGAGGGGAATAGGGATGGGGAGATGGGGATGGAAATGAAGATGATGGGGGTGAGAATGGAGGGGATGGGGAAGAAGATGATGGGCATGGGAAAGGGAGTGGGAGTGGGAAGCAAAATGTAAATGGGTAAGGGAATGAAGATGGGAATGGGAATGGAAACAAGGTTGATGGGGAGATGTCACGGTGGGACACGGAATAGATTGACTCCCTGGAGCTGTCAGAAGGGAAAGAAGCTTTATTTACAATCCCAGCAGTTTCTTTTAGAACGCGCTGTGTAAAAAGGTCTGTTATTGCTCCATGGCACTGACACTGCTCTCCACTGGGTCAGGAACAGGAAACAACCCCTGGGACAGTTGTTCTGGCAAAGGGAACACTGTTTGCTGAGCCTGTGCTGAGAAACAGAGAGAGATGTTTTGGAAAGAGAAACTGTTGGCAGCTTTCCCTTGGGAAAGGAGCCGGCCATGGTTAGCGAGCTGAAATTCAGGCTCAGAAATATTAAGCCCACAGGGATAGGTACAGGAATGAAAATGGGAATGGGAATGAAGATGATGGGAATGGGGATGAAGATGACGTGAATGGGTGTCGGTACAGGAATGAATGGGAATGGAACTGAAAAAGAGGAGAATGGGGATAGGAATGGGGTGATGGGGATGGAAATGAAGCTGATGGGGATGGGAACTGGGATGAAGATGATGGGGATGGAGGTGATGTGGGGACCAGCTCCAGGCTGTCCCTTCCCACCCCCCCCGAAGCGGCCCCGCCGTGTCCGGCTGCCCCCACACTTTCCCACAGGGCAGCACCACGCCCTGGCATTTCCACCTGGGAGGGGAGGGAGCTTTTCCCAGCGCAGCTGCCAGGACACCCCCATCGTGTCCAGCACAGCCGGTGGCACCGAGAGCCGGGATCTGTCCGGACACAGCTCCCAGGAGTCATTTCCATTAATTATCCTTCCTGCTGCAGCCCTGTGGGTGCTGTTACTCAGCTGCTCCTCTTCCCCCTGTTCCTGCAGGGAATCTGACCTGTTCCTGCTGGACGTGCAGGACCTGCGTGCTGGGGCAGAGGGCTGGCTGGTGTTTGACGTCACGGCCGCCAGCAACCGCTGGTCAGCGGATCAGAAATACAACCTGGGGCTGCGGCTCTACGTGGAGACGGAGGATGGTGAGTCTGCCCGACCCGCCTGCAGTGTCTGGGGCCGAATTCCCAGGAATTGGCGTCCTCCTGGTGCCGTGGGATGTGGCGTGAGGGGTTGATCTCGGTGCAATTCTCAATTTCCAGCTGTGATGAGTGCCAGCAGTCTGGGTTTGCAGGTTCTGATGGCATGGACTGTAATTAACCCCATTAACGCTTAATGAACTCCTTACCTGGAGGGCTCCTCTGTGTGTGTGGCAGAGGATTAACCCTCTTTTCCCCACGGGATTAAATCTGCTCCAGCAGTGCCTTTTCCAGGTGGGAAGGCACAAAAAAAGCTGCTCCTCTTCCATGGGAGGAGGAATCCCAGCCAGGAACTCCCCATTCGCAGGGGTGAAGGGGAAAATCACTTTTCATCCTCTAATAGCCCCCTGTGACCGTATTGTGCTGGAACAGGATCCTCAGCGGGCTCCAACCCCTTGGGATGGCAAAACAGCAGCTCCTGATGCGAATTTCCTGTATTTTTTAATCTCTGTTTTAACCGAACAAGTTCTATTTTGAGGAGAAGCCCAACCACGGTCCTGTCCCCGCAGGGCACAGCGTCGATCCGGGCTCGGCTGGGCTCCTGGGGCGCCGGGGACCCCGCTCCAAGCAACCTTTCATGGTGACATTTTTCCGGGCCAGCCCCAGCCCGTCGCGTGTCACACGAGCGGCCAAACCCCCAAGGAGGCGGCAGCCCAAGAAACCCAACGACCTCCCTCACCCCAACAAGCTCCCGGGGATTTTTGGTAAGGTGTTTTCTGGGGGAGGAGGGATCCCTGCGGGAAACACGAGGCTGCGCTTGTCAGCGCCTTGAAATCCCGATTTTTTGGCCCAAGGGAAACGGAGCAAAAGGTTCGACGTTTTAGGAATGGAGGTTTTTTGCAGTCTGGGAGGTGCAGAGAGGGTTTGGGCTGGACGCCCTCAAGGAAATGGTGTTTTGTGAGCGTGTCAGGATTACCGAATATTGGAATTTTTGCCTCATTGCCCTTGGCTTCGGAGCCCTGGGAAGGTGTCACAGCTCCAGAAAGCTCAGGCAGGAGGGGAGCAGGAAGGCCCTAAAACCACGGAGTTTGGGAAACCCTCAAAGCTGGGGTTTAGCCCTTCCAAGGCTGAATTCCTTCACCCCAATACTGGAATATCAATTTTATGGGCCCACCTGGAGCCGCTCTTCCCTTTGTGCAGCAACGAAGGCTCCTCTCCTTTGGTTCTCCTGGGCTAATCCCAATCCCAGGGGCTGTATCCAACCTCTGGGGGGGGTGACTGCAGGCGCAGGGTGGGACGGGGGATTCCAGGGCCGAAATTCCCTGTCCCCTTTCCCCGCAGATGATGTCCATGCCACAGATGGGCGGCAGGTCTGCCGGCGCCACGAGCTCTACGTCAGCTTCCAGGACCTTGGCTGGCTGGTACTTGTCTGCTGGGAGAAGNAAAAAAACCCCATCATTCCATTCCCCCACCCTGGGCTCCCTCCCAGGCTGGATTCTCCTGCCCGTGAAACCATCCCGGGAGCTGGGAAGGCAAACACGAACTGCCACAACCCCAAACCCCAACCGGCGACCCCGAACAACTCATGGCTTGCTCCAAAAAATCAAAATAAACCCTTGCTGCTGGCACAGCCACACGGGGAGGAGGTGGCTGAGCTGTTTATGCAGGTGGGGAATGGATGAGGGGGCACAGAGGGGTGAAGCCCTCGACGTAAT
>WBMY01009926.1:459810-492482 GCA_013397315.1 Donacobius atricapilla | reverse complement strand
TGAGTGTCTCATTCCCACCCCTGGATGTCCCATTCCCACCCCTGAGTGTCCCATTCCCACCCCTGGATGTCCCATTCCCACCCCTGAGTGTCCCCTCCCATTCCCACCACAGCGATGTCATCCCTGGATTTCTGCTGCATGCATGGAAGAGGAGCTTCGCGGGCTGCGCCAGATCAAAATCCATTAATAATAATAATTATAATAATAGAAACCAAAAATACACCCCTCCCACCCCTTTCTAGAAGTGGATGTAAATAATATCAAACTTCCTTTCTCTTTTCCTGCTTGATGAGACACATAGATACAAACATATATATATATATATGTATAGGAAAGAGGATTTTTGGCTGATTCTGTTTTGTCTGTGACTGATTTGTTTTCCCTGTGGCGGAGGCAGTTTTGGGGGGGGGGACAGCATCCAGGTTGCTCTGGGACCGAGCTGTTTCTAGCTGTGTATTTCTCCCCTAACCCACCTCTACCCAAGTGCTTTTAATTCCCTTAATGAAAATATCACCAGCCAATTAAGCAGCTGGCTGACTAACCCCCTCCTGTTTACCCAAAGTTCACCAAACTCAGCCAGTTGGAAAAAAAAAGGAAAATATCCATATTGAGCTACAGCACTGTTATAAAATAAACGCAAAGTTTGGAAAGTAAACACGGAGTTTCTCTTGCTCTTTGTTTTTTAATGTCACGGCACAACAGGGCTCTGTTCGGAGGACATTTCGCAATGAAAAAATACTCAGAATCGGCTAAAATTGTACCTGTTTGCTTGAAAATGAGCCCTGATGTGAGTTTTAGGTCAGGCTGTGCCCATCCCGTGGGCTCCCAACGGGGCGGTGACCGCACCAGTCCCAGGCAGCTTCCCCAGGCTATTTGCACAATTAAATTCTTTATTTGTTCTGATTTTAAAAGGAAAAGGCCTGTCCTGATTCTCAGCTCGGCTACCTGGTGGAACCTCACATCAATGAACAAGGGAAGAACCCGGCACAGTCGGGGAAAAATCCCAATAAATAACCAAATAATCCCAATAACCCCACCAAAATGAGAAAGATTTGCTCCCAGTCAGTGCCCAGCTCCTCAGGGAAAGGTCTTGCTCATCTGGGTATGGAATTCCACGGGAAATCCAGCTCAGGATGCAATCCTGGCTCCGGGGGATTTGGTGCCTCCTGCGGAGAGAACACCCAGGCCTTCCACTGCCTCTCGGGTCTTGCTGAAAGCGCCTGCAAGGGCTGACTTTAAAATGTGGGATTGAAACAAAAAGAAGGGAGCAAGGAGAGGGAAGTTGGGCTGGTTTGTCTGTCAGGAATCACATCCTTGTATCTCACCCTGTCTCCGTTTTAGGACAGTGCACAAGCCCCAGCCACCCTAGGAAACCAGCAAGTGGAAAAAGAGCAACTCTTAGGGAAAAGCAACAGCCCCGACTTGTGAGGGGCTGGGCTGGGCAAACCCCAAATCCCCAGTGGCAAAAGCACTTCCAAACATCCCCCAAAGCTGAACATCAGATCCTCCTCTCCACCTCAGCAGCCTCACCCCTCCTGCCAATACCTGAACGAGCTCAGAACCAAACATCCCCTCCATAATTTCACAGGAAACCCCAAATCCGTCACTTCCCGGGAACCTTGAAGTGCAAAGCCAGGGCTACCCCCCACAGGAACCATAAATCCATGCGATTTATCCCCCTCTGCAACCTGGAGTCTGGAAATCCCTTCCTACAACCTCATCACTCTGGGTTTTTTCCTTCTTCACCCAAAGGGCTCCCTCATTTCCTGGTGTTCCGCGTCCTGACCGTGTTCTTACACATCCCAGGGACCTGCCTCCCTCTGCTGCTGGAAAAGGACACTACAAAGCCAAAAAACGCCTCCACAAGACGCTGCCGAGGAACAAACACGAGAGGCTCAGCTCTGCTCTTCTTTACCTGGCACAGGTACCTTCCCCCGGAGCCAGGATTTAGGCACAGGATTAATGAAGATGAGGGCAAATACAAAACAAACAAAAAAAAAAGGCATCTTTGCTCAAAGACCAGCCTCCCACGGAGGGAATTCAGCAGCCAGGCCCTCAGTATTTTTAAAACTAGGTTTTATTTTGACCAAACATAAATTTATTTTCCAGAACACAGCGGCAGGACCAGCCCAGCCCTGCTCAGGCAGCGTAGGCCAGGTAGCGATTTATCCAGGGAAGGATGAATCCTGCCCACAGGAACCTTTGGAGGGGAATTCCTACGGAAGCTGCAGGACGGGCAGTGCTGGGGAGTCCCTGGGGTGTCCCATCCCTGCTGCTCCCGTCCCTCCAGGCCAGGCTGCCCCACCAGCCCCTCCAAGCGCCGAGCTCACGGGCACTCCCCGCAGTCCGAGATGATCACCTTCTGCTTTGGCTTCCCATCTTTGGTGCCCTGAGCCTTGGAGAAAAGAGCAGCAGGAACTGCAGGCGTGAAGCCTGAGGGCAGGAAGGCAGCGGGCTCTGCCCCCAGCAGCCCCGGCCCTCACCCACCTCGATCTCGCGCACCACGTCCATGCCCTCCGTCACCTCCCCAAACACCACGTGCTTCCCGTCCAGCCAGTCTGTTTTGTCACAGGTGATGAAGAACTGCGAGCCGTTGGTGTTCGGGCCCGAGTTTGCCATGGACACCATCCCTGGGGTCAGAGAGTGCCGAGTTACGGCTGAGCCCAGGAGCTGCTGCTTCAGCCCAGCCCCCTTCCCACGTCCCACAAAACGCTGCCGGATTCAAGGGAGCTGCTGGAGATCGAAATCCACGGAAACTTCTGGAAATCAATTCTGCTGAGAAACACTTGCAAGCGTGAAAGGTGCCCAGCTATTTTTAGCTGCAGCAACAGCAAAGCTGTTTGTACGGAGATAAACCTGCTTGCTTGCTCCTGGCTTTTCACAGCCACGCTGTGACATTCCTCGTTTAAAATCAAGCAGGAAAAGCAGCTTCGAAATTGGTTTTCCTTTAGGTAATACTGCAAATAAAGTGTATGGGGAGAGAACGACGCATTTCTGCAGAGACATGAGGGTCTGAACACAGCAGAAGAATCTGGCCAACGTAGATTATAATAATTACAATTATAATTCAGGGCTGCTGCTATCAACACGGCCAAAACAGCCCAGATGCGGTCCCTAGATGCTGCTGAGCCATTCTCTCTCCAGTCCCTGCCTGCAGATGGCTTTACCTGGCCCTGTGTGCTTGAGGATGAAGTTTTCATCATCAAACTTCTTCCCGTAGATGGATTTGCCGCCAGTGCCGTTGTGGTTGGTGAAGTCTCCGGCCTGGCACATGAACTGGGGGATGACGCGGTGGAAGCTGCTGCCTTTGAAGCCGAACCCTTTCTCGTGGGTGCAGAGGCAGCGGAAATTCTCTGCGTGGTGGGGGGCAGAGGGGAGGCAGGTGAGGGCCGTGCCGCCCCGGGGGGCAGCAGGAGGGGAGGCTGAGCCCTCTCCTCACCCGCGGTCATGGGCACCACGTCGGAGCGCAGCAGGATGCGCAGCCGCCCCGCCGGTTTGTTCCCGATCTTGATGTCCATGTAGACCTGCGGGTTGACCCGGGATTTCTTGGCAGGAGGCTCGTCCTGGGCAGGAAAAGAAAGAAAAGAGAGTTGAGATGACCTTGCTCTGCTCTGCCTCCAGCTTTACGCTCTCGTTCTTTGGGATAACGGGGATACGGGTGGCTCCGGTTGTTCTTCCTACCTCCTGTGCCTCTGCTTTGGGGGCCTCTGCTCCTCCCTCCTCCTTGTTCTCCTCTAAAGTCTTCCCTGAAAACTTCTTCAGCCACTCATCATCTGACCAGACTGCGGCCACAAAAGGAAAGGTCAGAGCACAGGAACTGACACGAAAGGCCTCAGCTCAGCTCATGCACGGAGCTCCGAGCATCCCCGGGGATGTTCCAGCTCACCGGGCCTGGAGGAGCCTTCTTTAATCCGCATGGGTTTGGCCAGGTTCACACGGATTGTCCTGCCAAAGAGCTCGGACTCGTTCTGCAGAGGGGAAAAAAGCACAACAAAGCCCACCAGAAGGTATAAAACCACCGTGCCCCCCAAAGCCCTGCAGAGCTCAGAGGACAGAGCTTGTGCTCTCTCTGTAGCCCACAGCAGCCAGGGCAGCAAAGCCACACATCCCCATGGATCAGGGAACAGGAGTGGGAGCAGGGCCCGTACCATGTTGTCGATAGCTGCTGCTGCATCCTGCCAAAAAAAAATCAAAATAAAATCATTATTAACATTTATTCTCAAGGCCCAGCAGAGGCATGTCCCAGCAGCTCATTATAAAGACGACTGCCAGGTTTTCCTAAACCTCATCTGTCCCAGGGATGTATGAACTGATGGGTTTTGTAAAAGCCATATCCAAACCCCATCCCTGTGGGTCTCATCTTCCAACAACCCACTAACCCCTTGTATCTGAGACGCTTTATTGCTGCCATGAGCATTTGGGAGAGATTTGTGTAGGAAGCCCAGGAGAGATGATAAGAGGACAAATATATGACAGCCCGTGGTGGCCAGGAAACCAAGAAACCCAGCCAGGGATGGTGGCAAGGGAGCAGTTTGGGTTGGAAATGGGAAAAGTGGGGACTTCAGCCCAAGAGAAAATGGGAAAAATGGGAACTTCAGCCCAAGAGAAAATGGGAAAAATGGGAACTTCAGCCCAAGAGAAAATGGGAAAAGTGGGGACTTCCGCCCAAGAGAAAATGGGAAAAATGGGAACTTCAGCCCAAGAGAAAATGGGAAAAGCGGGAACCTCAGCCCAAGAGAAAATGGGAAAAGTGGGAACTTGGAAGAGCAGAACATCTGAACGCTGTGGTGGGCAACCCACACCCGATTTCACAGAATTCTCCAGCAGGAAGAGGATCCATCCCAAAACCCCAAGGGGAGCAAAAACCCCCAAACGGCTCAAGCACTTGCTGGCTCCTCACCTCTGCCAGCTCAAACTCCACGAAGGCGAATCCCCGGTGCTTTTCTGGAGGGAGGGAAGCGAGGGGTCAGGGGCAGCACGGCCACATCGGTTCCCAGGCCGGGAAAACCCAAACCCGCAGCCCGGGGCTGCTGCAGCCGCCCCGGACACGCACCGGTCTCGTAGTCCAGCGGGATCTGGATGTCGGTGATGTCTCCGAAGGGGATGAAGGCGGCGTGCAGCACCTTCTCGTCCACCTCCTCGGCCAGCCCGCCTGCGGGGCGGCCAGCGGTCACCGGGCACCGCCGGCGGCCCCGGCCCCTCGGGGCTCCCCCAGCCCGGCCACTCACCCACGTACAGCACCCGCTTGGTGGCCGCCATCGCGCCCCGGTGCCCCGNGGAGCCGGGACGGAGCCGGGAAGGAGCCGGGACGGAGCCGGGAAGGAGCCGGGACGGAGCGCGGCTGCGGCGCGGGGATGGCGGGGAGAGCGTCCGGGTTCTGCACCTGGGCACGCTCCTTCCATCCCGGTTCCCGTTTATGGAGGGGAAAATCCGTCCGAGTTCTGCATCGGGGCACACTCCTTCTTCCCCGGTTTATGGAAGGGAGAGTGTCCGAGTTCTGCACCCCGGTTCCCGTTTATGGAAGGGAGAATCCATCCGAGTTCTGCACCCCGGGCCCGCTCCTTCCACCCCACCCCAGGCTTTCCCAAAGCACCTCACCTGCCCTTTTCTGAAGTATCCTGTCGGCTCGACAAAGGTTGTGCTGTAGGAGAGAACATCTTAGAATTGTCTAAACACGAAGCAATCAGCCTCACACTTATTTCAGAACCCTTGTCTGTCCTTGCAGGCGCCTCAGCCTGCGGTGCGTGTGCAGGGCCAGGAGCCACTGACCGCCTCCATGCTGGCTGCTGCCCCTCCCCAGGAGCAGAAACAGATGCTGGGTCAGTAAATCTGCTGCTCACCCATCATTTTGCATCCCCTCAGCTCTCAAAGATCAAACCTCACACAGTGGACAGTTCAGCTCCAGCCTGAAGGAGGTATCTCACCTTGGATTGGGGAGGCCTTCTCGGAGCTTAGCGAGTTCATGATTCTTTCTTTCAGAATTGGTGCATGCTCTCTGCTTCCCTGAATAATGCTTTTTATCCCAAAGGATTGCCCAAAATAAGGTTGGAAGGGATTTAGCAATGCCAGTGCCAAAACTCAGCCACCTTCAGAGTATAAAATAGCAGCAGAACCACTAAAGATCCAGCTGAAAATGTACAAAATGTAAAGAAAGAACGGCCCATGATGAAAACAGAGCCCAAACCCTTGTACCCTTCACTTGAAAACACCTCCACACCCCTTCTTCGATCACTCTTTACAGCCATCATCCCTTCAGCTACTGCCCCAGGCATAATTTTAACCCAGCTGCCTCAAAATCCTCATTATTCAAAATTAGCAAGCTAAGTCAAATCCGTGTTTAATGTATTCACCCCCCAATAACTGCCCATCAGTTTAATTTCACAAAGCCACACCACGCTTCCTTATCCAACAGAGAGAAATGATGACAAACACAGTGCAAGTTTATTACTTTATTGATAAATGTTTTCCAAACTTTCCAAACTGGATTGTTCAATTAAACACAAACTCACAAAAATACTTCCAGCCTAAAATCCTCAACGTCCTCTTTAGAAGACACAAGGGGCAGCTCTGTTGTGGCAAAGGAAAAGCTTTCAAACCCCCCAGATTCTGGTTTTGGAAACCTCGAGCTTCATAGTTGGCTTTTTAAATAAGATCTTTAAGATTAATTTACAAAATGCAATATAACTATGTGATACAATGCATGGCCTTGAGATCTGCAGGACAGTGAAGGATCTTCAAACATCTTGAGCTGATGTCTAGGAAGGGGCTATTTGGCTTCTTTGTATCCTGGAGGGGAAAAGGAGAGAAATTACTCACAGCATCCAGGCTAGGGAATATTCCAGCATTCCAAGGAATAAGGATTCCAGTATAACTGGTACAGAGAAGCTGCTCATGGTGGTCAGATGATCAGAAGTTGTTATTATCCACAAGAAACAAAAATTCTTTGCTAGACCACCACCAGTGAAAGTAAGAATGCTCATCGTTCTTCACCAGCTTGAGTTGTGACACCTGATCACAAACAGCTTCACAGGAAGGATCGGGGATGGCAATTCCAGACAACCCGCAGAAAAATGGATCGTGGCAAACAGCAAGAGGCATTCCAAGAATCAAAATCCTTATTCATAAACTGAAGGAGAGCCAACTCCAACCGCAGGTGACACCACTTGTGGGGACAGACCTATGCAGTGAAAGATTTCCAGCATTTATTATCTCCTGAAGGCAGATGGTTTCCAGGATAACGAATGGGCACTAAGAGCCTAAATCACCAGAGCTCCTTGTGGCTATTTCCCAGATTAGCAGTTCCACGAGACACATCCCCGGCATGTCAGCTCCAAGGAACACCTCAGGGACTTCAACAACATCTTTAGATCCCCTAAATAAGCATCAGAATGAATATTTCTAAAGTTCTACATAAATATTCTGCTGGGATAAACTACTATAGGAGCTTTTTGTTCTTGAAGAGTGGACTATAATCAGGTAAGTGCTGGTCACAAACATGAATTTTTCACTAACAACCGTGTTTTATTCACTGATTCTAGAAGCTTTTCACTGAAGCTGAGGACTGAGACACTCACCAGTCATCCTGGTTCAAGAGGTAGCAGCAACCACACCCACTTTCTGAGCAGCTTCTTTCTTGGCTTGGTGAGCCTGCAGCACTGCCACAGCCTCCTCCACCTGGGGACACAAATCCGGTGAGATTTTCTCCCTGCTCAGAGCCCCCCCACGCGCAGAAAAGGAACACAGCAGCTCACCTTGGACCGGAGGGACTCTGGAGATTCCAGCATGTGCAGCAGCTCCGAGTTGTCAATCTCTAGCAGCATTCCAGTGATCTTCCCTGCCAGGCTGGGGTGCATAGCTTGGATCAGAGGGAACAAACGCTCTCCTGAGGGAGAAAAAGGAGTTCAGACGGATGAGGTTTGATCTTTGAAAGCTGAGGGGATGCAAAATGATGGGTGAGCAGCGGGGTTTTACTGACCCAGCATCTGTTTCTGCTCCTGGGGAGGGGCAGCAGCCAGCATGGAGGCGGTCAGTGGCTCCTGGCCCTGCACATGCACTGCAGGCTGAGGTGCCTGCAAGGACAGACAAGGGTTCTGAAATCAGTGTGAGGCTGATTGCTTCATATTTAGACAATTCTAAGATGTTCCCTCCTAAAGCACAACCTCTGTCAAGCCGACAGAACACCTCAGCGTCAGAAAAGGGCAGGTGAGGTGCCCTTGGCTCACAAACACTCCCTGCAAGTCTTGAGCTCAAAACCCTGCAATGTCACACAGGAACACTGTAAATATCTTAAACTGGATCAAACATCATCAGATGCTGAGAAAGCCAAGTGTGGATGGTGCTCTTTCTTTCAATGATAACCCAGTGAGAACTTGGCAAAGAGGAGAGAGATTTAAATGGTTGCAAAACGGGCCAAAGAGCCAAGGAAAATATCCTTACAGCCGGTCTGGCTACAAAAGGGCTTGTGAGTACAAGACAGATCACCCAACTTTGCCTTTGTGGCAAAGGCACAACTGCCAGGTTTTTAAATTCCAAATTAGGACTGTCTGGGTCATAAAAGTAGCTTGAAGCGTCTATAAAAATACTTCAGTTGCATGTGAAACGTGAGGAACTTCCCAGCCCAGCCCCTGGTGGTACCTGCAGAGGTTGGACACCTGGGTGTGGGCTGCGGACACTTGAGGCGTATTTGTAAGGAGGGACAGCCCTGGGAGCAGGGGCAGCTACAGGAGGACGGGGAGCCAAATTCTGTGCTGCTGTGCCAACACCTGCAGAGGAAGGAGAACACGGTGACAAACGCCCGCAGCAACGTGCAAACAAGCTGGGATGTCTGGTTTTAATTCTGAATTCCAAATATGCTCTGCATGGTAATACTTCTTTAGAAACCAAAGTGTAGCTGGTTACTTCAGGAAGGGGCTGCTCTCCCTAGAGCCAATCCACAGATTCCACACCTTTTTTACAGCTGATCACTGGAAAAAAATTAATTTGGGTGTTCTCCTCCGAAAGCAAAACCCATAAGCTACAGAGGTTTTGGAGTGGTGTTGCAGAGGTGTAGAGATGAGTCCCAAACCAGTGGAGGAGAACCCATCTGGATTTCCACTGCTGTGCTGTAGCACCCAGCGCCCCCAGACCTGCACTGCACAGTGAGGAACGGGAATGAGGCAGGCACTGGCGTTGCAGATGTCTGACAACCATCTCTGGGAGCAAAAGCAGAGTCCCCACGGCATCCTCCTCCCTCCCAGAGAAGGGGAAAAGGCCAGGAAGAGACCCCTTCTTACCAACTCTCTGGGCAGCAGCGGGGAGGCCCCGGGAGGCCGGGGCGTTGGCAGGGGCCAGGTGGCGCAGGGCGGGCCGGGGCCCCGACTGGCGCATGGCATTCGGCATTCCCTGGAAGCCTGAAGGAAGGAACCAGGGGAAATCCTCAGAAGGGAGCCAGCTGGCAAGGCAGGACAGCCTGTACAGGGCTGGTGTGTGGGCTCGACATTTCTGAGCCTGAATTTCAGCTCGCTGACCATTGCCGGCTCCTTTCCCAAGGGAAAGCTGCCAACAGTTTCTCTTTTCAAAACATCTCTCTGCGTTTCTCAGCACAGGCTCAGCAAACAGTGTTCCCTGTGCCATAACAACTGTCCCCAGGGGTTGTTTCCTATTCCTGAACCCATGGAGAGCAGTGTCAGTGCCATGGAGCAATAAGAGACCTTTTTACACAGCGTGTTCTAAAAGGAACTGCTGGGATTGTAAATAAAGCTTCTTTCCCTTCTGACAACTCTGTTTCGTGTCCTACCCTGACAGTGGTGCACAAGAATATGCTGAGTTGGAAGGGACACACAAGGATCCTGGCCCTGCACAGCACCATTCCCACAAAGGAATGAATTAATTGTTCCTGTTGGGAAGTACAGCCCCCAAAGGGTTCGACAACCCAAACAGCCTCTGGCACTCTCACCTTGAGGTCTCCCTCCTTGCTGCCACCGTGGGTTGGGTCTCATCTGTGTCATCTGGTTGGGTGCATAGTAAGTGGGTCTGCTCTGGGCCTGGAGGAAGATCAGACAAGCTCAGAAGCAACATCCAAGTGCATCACAAACATCGTTTACAACGTGCTTTGGCAGCCCTTGCCAGGACTCAACACTCAGCTCGGATTAAGAGAGCAGGCAGCTGGCAAGTCCCAGAATTAACTCCACTGCTGCAGCCCTCATTAGGAGTTGTTGCTTACAGGCATATGAAAGGCTCAGTGAGATTAGCACAGGTTTAAAAAAAAAAACAACAACCCAGCAGCTCACCTGGGGCACAGCAGGCATGAAATACCCGCCGGCAGCAGGCTGGAACTGGTTGATGATGGTGTTGGCAGGCAAGGCCCTCATGCCAGCGATGCGCTGCATGTACTGGTTGGTGAGATGGGCCTTCCTCTCCTCCTTCCTCTGGGCCAGGGCCACATAGAGGGGCTTGGAGCCCACGATGCGCCCGTTCATCTCTGTCACGGCTTTGGTGGCCTCCTCTGGAGAGGAAAAGCAGACAAAGCCAAACCCTTTGCTCCGTCCATCTTCCAGCATCACCTGCAGTGAAGACCAATTGCTAATGGAGTACCAGCACGACTGAGCTGAAGAATCTGAGTTTTGTTAGATTTCAGGCAGGGCATAACTTGTTGCAGAGGTGTAGAGACAGGTTCTCATGAAGAGTCACCTGTCTGGATTTGCTCTGCGTTGCTGTCAGCACCATGTGTCCCCAGGCCCACACCGCACAGTAAGGAATGGGAAAGATTTGGTGCCGTTCTAAATGCACACAGGAAAGCGCCACTTCATGCTTATCACCTCAAGAAAGCATGTTTGCCACTTCCTGCCCCCCCTTGAGGTAAGGGAATCAAGTTCTCAGTAAAATCTCACTATTTACTAGCCAAGGTTTTTTCAGAATCACAATACCCACAGGTTAAGAACAGCTCTTTAATCCCATGTCAGACAACAATTCTGTCTTCGGGCTTTAAAATCCAAGGAACCCCCAGATCCCACAGTACCTTGGCACTCGTTATTGACCCAAAAGGTGAGAACTCCTTCCTCAGTTTTTCATCATCTATAGTGTCATCTAGATTTTTAATGTACAGGTTAACACCCTGGAAGGGAGACAACAGCATGACATTCACAACATTCAAAAAAAAAAAAAAATCTTAAGCACATCAACTGTTACCCATCTGCCAGAGCTGCAATTTATCTGAAAACTCTTAATTTAGCATCGTGTTCGTTCCACACCACCCAAAGCTGAAGGTGATAAATGTTGCAAAGGCGTAGAGACAAGTCCCACTGTGGTGAAAGGGAGCTGGTCTGGATTTCCTCTGCCTTCCTGTGGCATCATCACGTGTCCCCAGTCCAGAACTGCACCTCAGGAGTGGGGCAGTTTCAGATGCCACCTCTGATACTCAGTTCTGCCCCAAATTACAGAGGGCAGGGCAGAGTGCTGCTGTCTCTTCCAATCCCTCCAGGGATCCTCATTTGAAAGTCAAGCAGACTTCATATGCCTGTTGTCTCACATCCTCCTAAACACTTTCAGTAGCGAGACTAAGCCCTGATTCCCCCTTTTCCAGCAAATACCACGGAGACCCCTCTGTGTTTTAACCCAGGATGTCTTACAGGACAGTAACTACTCCGGCAATTCCTTCAACAGACCAGAAATAGCGCTTAAACTGAGAAAAGAAACAGATTATTCACCTGGTACCGGCTGAGTCTCTCCTGTTTGAGCTGCTCAAACCTCCTTTTCAGCTCTGCCTGGCGCTCAGCCTTCTTCTGCGCTCTGCCCACAAACAGCATTTTCCCATTGATGTCCTTCCCGTTCATTTCTTCCACTGCCTGCAAAGAGGGTTCAAGAGGAAACTCTCAGCTGCTGCAGCAGGACAGCCCCTGATGCTGTCAGAACAGAACTGCCCAGAGCTGACACGGTGTCCCTGCCTGTCAGTCAGTAAATCAGAGTTTGCACGTTACCCCTGCACTGCTCCTGTGAACAACAGGCTCATTAAAGACAAGCTGAAGTTACCACACAGACCAAGCTGACACGCCATGGAACTCACTTGGAAAGCCATCCCCACCTTTTCTTGTAATTCCAACTACATTTTAAACAAGCTTTCTGCTTAGAAAAGACCGTTTCTGGGCAATGTTCTCACTCTAGGTGCCCTCCTCCTCCTTCAGCCCTGCACTGTAGTTTTTCTTCCACAATTAACATTCTTGATTATACCACTGCATGCTGTGTGGATCTAGGAAACTGGAGGAATGCCAAGTTGCCCTTGAATGTCAACCTATTAAGGTGCAAAAGGTTTCCAAGTTCCCACATCTAGAAGAGGTCATGCCCGACGTGGAATTTTCTTCCATTTCAGAAACAGGCTCCCGAGATAAACCAAGTTTTTCTTCTCTGAAGTTACACAAGCAACATAAAAGTTGGTCCTACCTTGTTGGCCTCTTCATGCTTTTCAAAGCTCACAAAGCCAAAGCCTTTGGATTTTCCAGTAGGGTCTGTCATCACTTTAACACTCAGAGTTTTACCTGTTACCAAGGGACAGGGTTAGTAAAACATCAAAAGTATTTCAAGATTATTAAATTCCAGATAATAGCTCCAGCCCTCAGCCTCCAATGAGCCCGGTAGGGACTACACAGTAGCACTCAAACTACCACATTTCATTAAATTCGCCTCAATAAAAGTGTTTCTGTATTTACCATATTTGCCAAAGAGCTCCTTTAGTCTTTCATCATCCATGTCATCCCCGAAGTTTTTGATATAGACATTGGTGAATTCCTTCGCCTTGGCTCCCAGCTCAGCCTCCCTCTCTTTACGAGACTTGAATCTCCCAACAAATCTGTAAGATAAAAAAACAAACCACAACGAAAATCCCAATAAACAGATCGGTCTCAAGAGTGAAAAAACAATGTGTGACTTGCGGCAAGGCAAAATAAAAATGAGTGTGCAGTAGGAGCTGGGAATGGGAACAAGAAAGGGTGACAGCAGAGGACAACGACCAGCCCACAGACCAACCAGAAAAATCACCTGCGCTGTGGCTGGCCAAGGACTCCCCCTGGCCCTAGACAGAACCCACCCCAGCCCGCTCGCAGAGAGGTGGCAAATCAAGGCTGGGTCAGGGAAACCCACCGGTCCTGGAATGGAGGGGTAGCAGGCCATGGCTTGGGCAGGGTCACTCACCAGCCCTGGAGTGGAGAGGTGGCAGGCCAAGGCTTGGGGCCAGGAGAACCAGTGCCTTGTGTGTCCCTGTTAATACCGAGATGCATCCCGGAGCATGTGAGCGCTGCTGCTGCCGCCTGTGACACTCACACTTTGCGGTCGTTGAGCAGCATGCCGTTCATCTTCTCGATGGCCCTATCTGCAGCATCCTGGGTCTCAAAGTGCACAAAGGCGTAGCCCTTAGAGCCATTCTCATCACACACCACCTGCAGGAGAGGGAGCGAAGCCGGGGGTCAGCGGCCCTCCTCTGCCGCGGGTGAAAACGCGCTGCTGCCAAAGGTCAGCGGCTCCTGACAAGGGTCAGCACCAGGCAGACACCACCGGTGTGTCACAGTCCTGCACCTCACGACCAAATCTGATGTAATTTCAGCGATCTCTGAGCTGCTGGTCAACTCTGCCTTTCAGAGATTCAGTTTTAACACCAGGGTTTGATCTCTGTAGGCATCATTCATTTAAAGAGTTGGACTCGATGAGCCTCGTGTGTCCCAGCTCAGAATATTCTGTGATTCTGCACCTCGCACTTGACAAGGAGCGTCCCTTTCACTACACTCCAACCTCTGATCGTGTCCCCACCCCGAAAGAACTGGGCAACGTAACCACATCTCACCTTGCAGGACAAAATGTTCCCGAACGCCGAGAACGTGTCATAAAGTGCCTTGTTATCAATGGATTTGTCCAGGTTCTTGATGAAGACATTCCCAACCCCTGACTTCCTCAGGGAAGGGTCCCTCTGCGACCACATGATGCGAATGGGTTTCCCTTTGATCACATCAAAATTCATGGTATCGAGAGCTCGCTCAGCTGCAAGAGAAGCCGAGAAGAGATTTCTGGGGTGGGTTAAAAAATAAAGGTTTCTGTGGGGTGGGTGATCCTTTTCTCTGAATTTCACTCAGCTCATGGAGGCATCTGGGGTATTATCAGAGGTGATCAATGATTTTTAACTCAGTGTTTCAAGGGAGGTCTTTGCAGCACAGTCACTAAGTATGTAAAAGATTTCAAGGACTTTAAATTCACATTATACCAATATACTCACCACCACAGCAAAATGGATATCAAAATGCCTGGTTTATTAGCTATATTCTGAATTATTATGAAGGTAAATTACTCCACCCACAGAAGGAAAGGAAAAACCAGGGAACTCTGGTTTAAAAAAAAAAAAAAGGTAGAAAAAGTGACTGTGGCTGTTTTGCTTTTCATGAAGCTCACATCTCCCCATCCTCATTTCTATTCAGAGAGAAGGATCATCTCCCTGTCAGGTCAGGGAAAATGTGCATGAACACATGGCTGGCTGCGAGGACATGAGTCAGCCTCTACAGAACTTACGTGGCCAAAAAGCGATTCCCAAGTTGCTCAAGCTAAAGATGCCAAAAGATTTGAGAAAATTCTGGGGGCGGGAAAAAAAAGTCTGTACACCCCACCTGATTAACAGGGAAGTGTTTATCTAAACTCTCCAAGGCCAGCCCTGTCATTCTAACCTGCACTGAAACCCCCCTCCACGAGGCTATTTCTGCTGCCTGCTGGTGTATTAAAAGGATCATTACATACACACATCAGGATCTTGTTCATAAAATTGAGATGCTTGCGCTGTTCTGTGCCAGAAAACACTCCCAGCATGGAGCGAGCAGAGAAGAAAGAAAAGACTCTTAATTCCCCAGCATGAGGCAGGCAAAGAGATGGAAAGTCATGCATTAAAATGCAGGAAAATTAACAGGGCAGAACTCGAGTTTTCCAAATTTGTTTGGCTCGGTTCTCCCAGGCCACCTTCACCCTGTGGTATTTGCTGATTAGATTTCAGGAGCAAAAAATTCAAGGAAAAAACCAATCTGAACACCTTGCACATGACTTGGTTTGTGCAGCCTGAGGAACTACTCAGCACATCCCAAAACTACCTCCAGGAATTCCAGTGGAATATTGCATACCAAAACCTGCACTCCTACCCCCAATGCCAGCTTCCACTGCATGAAAGTTTCCCAGGATTTTTCATGTCCTTTGAAATGTGGGTGTTTTTTGTTCTTGCTGCTTTTTAAGTTGAAGTGGGACCATCACTGTCCTCCCCACACACAAATCCAGCTGGAAACAAGCTCTGCATGAAAAAAAATTCTAATTTAAAGGACTCCCAACAGCTCTGTTTAGACCAAGGTGTTAAACGCAATTAACTGCCAGGCTAAAATGATTCCTCAGCTGCTGCTCCAAGCCCATGCAAGCCAGGTTCTTGCTGCAGTCCTTTCCTAGTGTAGGCAGCACAGCGGGCGACCCGGTGCAGCTCGTCAAATTTGGCAGTGTTTATTTATAGCAGGCAGAGGTCCTGCAGAAGCACGCGCTGGCAAGGGCACAAACTGGGTGGATAACGCCATTTGCGGGCTCCTGCTGGAGGGTGAGGAGCAGCTCGAGCAGGGGCTGTAACCAGGGGGAGCTGCGAAGGCTCCAGAGCAGTTGGAGGATCCTCCCGGCTCTTCCAAGCTCCCCGAGCAGACACTATTGCACCGCTCTTTCAACAGGTTGCTACTGTTCCACTCTATTATTACACCACGCTCCAAAATCGCCCAGACTCTCCTGGCAGAGCGGTGAAAGCCCTACATGGATTCCCCGAGGGATGTGTGCCACACCCACAGGTGGAAAAGCCACCCCACCACACCAGGACCTCAGAAAACCTGCAGGGGATCTGCAAGAGCTCTGTGAATGACTCACACCAAGCGCATCTGATTCATTTCCTTCATCTGAGCAAGCACCTTCTCATTTTCTTCTATTTAAGCCACAAAGCTTCAGCCATTTCAGTTCCTGTATCTGTTTCTCTCCCACTGGTTCCTGTCATCCTTCCAGCAGACTCAACTGCGGCTCGTAGAGAACATTAAACACACGCACGGCTCCTTTCAGGCTTCCTTTTCATTTCATTTTCACCTGAACACTCACTGCAGTTTGCCTCAGGCCTCAAGAGCAATTAACAGCCCTTACAGATGCAGAGCTAACACGATGCTGGAATTAGTGGCTGTGGTTCGAGCAGCATGAAGACTGATAACCAACCTCACACCCCAAGATTCACCCGCACAAGGAGTTTTATTCTCCCCAAACCTCCAGGCTCTCACTTAGGGTCACTGAGCAAAAAAGTCCTGACAAGGACTTGCACACAGCGCAAATTTAGCCACTTATTTTTTTTAAAAAAGCGACGATGCATATTCAAAAGAATTAAATTCCTCCATCACTGAGGTTACAACAAAATGGTGCTGCAATGAAAGCTCGTGTCAGAACCAGCTCTTCCCTTTTAGCTTCACAATTTGCCTTACACAGCTCCTCCTCTACCCTGTCTTCAAGGAGGAGAACAAACAAGTTTATCTATACTTCTGTACAGAAACATGTCTCTATTCCCAGCCCTGGATCCTCCTTAGCCTGGGAAACATTCTGTTTTCCCTGCACTTTCTGAACACCTTATCTCTGCAGCCAAACTAAAGCTTCTCTGTTTCATAAACCCGAGTTGTCGTTTCGTGACCGTCTACGTTTGGAATTCTTGACTGTCAGTGTTTGGAATTCAATTGCATGGAGCAAAAGAGAAATTCAGCTTGTTTGTTGAATTTGTTTTCTTTCCCTTCTTCAGTCAAAAAGAACAAATATTAAAACCCACCGCTGAGCCTGAACTAACCAGAACTTTGAAGTGTTCTCTTACCCTGCCTATCACAGGATGACAGGCTCAGAATTCAGCATCCCCTGGTTACTACAGCAAGGAGTTGCAATCAAAACCAGCAGAGCTCATTTTCCCTAAAAATAACCTCTCTGCAGCAGACTACTGCCAGTTAGACAATGCCTGCCCAGCATCCCTCCAGCAGCTACAAAATTATAAACAAAACCACGAGTTCTGGCTCAATTTGGACACAGGAACCTGGAAGTGCAAAGCACGCTCAAGATGCGACGGTGTGAGCTCCTCGTGACCCTGAAATGGGGAAGAGTTCTGGCTGCTTGATTTGCTCTGTGGACACAGGGGCAGAGTCCTGCTTTAGAACACACCAAAAAGAAAAGTTAAAACACTGCTTCCTTCAGATTTACAAAGCCCTCACCCTTCCATAAAAGGTGCCAGGGAAATGCAAGCTACCATTTATGAACCGTTTTAGCACCTCCCACCAGTTCAAACATACAATTCGTCCACAAGAAGTCTGCAGAGCGCAAAACCTCCTGATTACTGTAAGCACCTACTCTCCAAATAAATCCAGCCAGATTCCTACAGTGCTGCCCTCAGCTTTTCCCAGATTTGGTGGGATGGAGCCCAAGCGCATTTCTGATGATGCATTCCTGGAAGAAAACACAGAATCACTCCTCCTCTCAGGAAGCCTCATGCAGGCAAGCGCCACCTTGAAAACAATCCAGATTTCTGCATTTTACAACAAAAACTCTATTCTTCATAGTCAAGTTTGTTTTGGAGAGACCACAACCCTCTTCCAAACTATCCGCATTACACGGAGGGCAGCAGCTGGGTTTTTTTATTGACGCAGGGTAACACACGCCGCAGTTTGACAGGAGAAATTCAGACATTCACATCTCTTCATGAGGGCAGGAGCAGTTTGACTATTTTCCCTGTCCCGATATTCACTCAACGATTAGGTTTAAACCACTTGACCTTCTAAGCCCCTACCAGTAAGAGGACACCACTTACTTGCTCCAAGTATCACTTCAAGTCCAGGAGCCTCCTAAAATGTCTGCTGCCTCCCCAGCAGCCCAGAATGGTGCAACCTCCCCCTAAATTCCTGCCTATTTATTACCATAAAAGATTACTTTGGAATATGTTGGGAGGGCCCTCATTTGTACCAGGTGCAAAACGCTTCTGCTACAGCACATGGGACCAGCCACGGATCCCTTCTCTGCTTTGACAGAATTTTATCTACATTTCTGCACCCCGTCTCCCCAAAATTTATCTAATCCAAGCTGGAGTTCCTTCCTGGCTTTGCTTCTGCTGCTTGTTTTTATTTCTCCGATCCTGCAAAATGAAATCAGAGCCTAAGGAAGGCAGGTGAGAGCTGGGGTAATTTGTTCAGCACATAAATGAACCACGGTGGGTTTATAAGAGGCACTCAGGGCAGGATAGCACCACAAATACAGGCTCTCAGGTTTCTTCCTTCTCACTGAGAATCTTTAAAACACAAACACACTGCCAAAGGAAAAAAACCCAACACTTTTTTGAGAGTGCCATGAATAAGAAATTATGCAGTGGGGTTCGAGTCAGCTTTTAATCAGCATGACAAGGGCAAGGATTAAGCGTGCTCAGTCAGATCAGTCCAAGGAAATGGCATCAGAAGGAACTGCCCCGGGGGAGGATGGAAGCTCCGCAAAAACGTAAAGTAAGAAAAAACCTGCTGAAGGAAAGTTTACTTGTTGCTGAAGTCTGTGCTGTTGTAAACTGATTCTGAATTCAGGGGAAAAGCTCACTCTCTTCTCTACTTGGATGCCTCTATCATGTAGAGATGCTGCTAAACCCCAGCACAGAGCAATAAACTTGCAGCAGTCAGCAGGCAGAGCTCTGAAAACTGGGGCAGAAAACGCTGACCCATTTTTCTTCCAGAAAAGACGTGTTCCGAAATGACCTCTCCTGTCCCACCTTTCACATGCCACTTCAGCTCTGCAACACCTGGCTTTCAGCAGGAAACAAAGGGTGAAAAAAAGTCTGGCAAGAGCAAAGCAAATGTGGCCTCTGCACAGGAGACAATCTGGTTTTTCGCACGTTGAACAAAGCACTTTATTTCACTTTAACGCAAGAACACGACTTTCCAAACTGGGAAGCGCAGACATTAAATTCATTAAACTGGGAGCAGCCACAGGATCAGCCACTTAACTGAGCACTCAGCCAGGGCTGGCTACTCTGAACTTTCTCTGTTAGGACTGGCTGCACAAATCCCCGCAGAAACGCCCCCAGAATTAAGGGAAACACTGCGGGGATTAGTTTCTTATGCGAGGAACAAACACAGATCTCCGAAATTTGGTCTCAGCGCAAGAAACAGGCCTGTCTAAAAGAGATGTTACTAAGTGCATTTTTGTAGATACCAAGCAGTAAAAAATACTCTTATTGCAACCACCAGAAAGGGACGACTCACCTGTAACACCGCGCTGGGCAGCTACACGGCAACGCGTGAATTAATGGGGAAAAATGAGGGGGAAAAAAAAGCCACGGATGTGGCTGCGATTGTCGCTTACCATCTGCGGGCTGCTGGAAGTTGACGTAGGCGTAGCCCAGGGAGCGGCGGGTGATCATGTCCCTGCAGACCCGAATGGACAGCACGGGGCCAGCCGGGCTGAACTTCTCGTAGAGCATGGCCTCGGTGATGTCGGGGTGCAGGTCCCCCACGTACAGCGAGGCCATGGGGTAACTGCTGGCGGCCGTGTTCATCTTCCCCTCCGCGCTCTCAACCACTGGGGGCTCTCACTTGGGGTCCCGAGTCAAGCTTCTTATAAATATTAATTCTGGGGGAACGCTCGAACTCTGAATTCTGCGGCCGGCAGAAGCTTGGGGCGAGGGGGGCGGCGGCTGGGTGGGCGCCAGGACACAGAGCAGCTGAGAGGGTTGTGCAAGCTTGAAAATCAGCAAAAACACCCCAAAGTTCAACCTCCTGGAGAGCGGGGATCGGAGAAGACGCCAAAATTCATACGCCGGCTCCCGAACGCCTTGAGGCAAAAACCTCCCAAACCCCAACGTCTCTTTTTTTTTTTTCGCTTGGATTTAGCTCCGATTCTGCAGAGCGGCGGCCCGTTGATTTTCTGAGNTAATCGTTGTTGGAAACGGTGTGGCTTCCTTAGTTCGTTTTTTTTAGGATAATAAAGGCGAGGAGATGATGGAGGGGGTCCGGCAGAGGTCACAAAGGTGATCTGGGGGGCTGGAGCATCGCCCTCANAATGGGGAAAAATGAGGGGGAAAAAAAAGCCACGGATGTGGCTGCGATTGTCGCTTACCATCTGCGGGCTGCTGGAAGTTGACGTAGGCGTAGCCCAGGGAGCGGCGGGTGATCATGTCCCTGCAGACCCGAATGGACAGCACGGGGCCAGCCGGGCTGAACTTCTCGTAGAGCATGGCCTCGGTGATGTCGGGGTGCAGGTCCCCCACGTACAGCGAGGCCATGGGGTAACTGCTGGCGGCCGTGTTCATCTTCCCCTCCGCGCTCTCAACCACTGGGGGCTCTCACTTGGGGTCCCGAGTCAAGCTTCTTATAAATATTAATTCTGGGGGAACGCTCGAACTCTGAATTCTGCGGCCGGCAGAAGCTTGGGGCGAGGGGGGCGGCGGCTGGGTGGGCGCCAGGACACAGAGCAGCTGAGAGGGTTGTGCAAGCTTGAAAATCAGCAAAAACACCCCAAAGTTCAACCTCCTGGAGAGCGGGGATCGGAGAAGACGCCAAAATTCATACGCCGGCTCCCGAACGCCTTGAGGCAAAAACCTCCCAAACCCCAACGTCTCTTTTTTTTTTTTCGCTTGGATTTAGCTCCGATTCTGCAGAGCGGCGGCCCGTTGATTTTCTGAGGGAACAAAAAAACAGAACAAAAACCAAGATAAATAAAGCTCCAACGCGCACTAACACAACTATCACTTTTAACACCGCCTCGGCTGGGTTGCCTGAAGAGTATTATAAATAAACCGGAGCGGCCGTGGCGGCCTGAGGGCGGCNTGGTTATTCTGGAGAAGGGAAGGCTGAGAGAGGATCCCATAAATCCATAAAATATCCCCAAGGATATCCCAAAGGATGGTGCCAGACTCTGTTCGGCGTTGCCCAGCGAGGAGCAATAGCCATAAGCTAAAACACAAACTTCACTTTAAAGTTTAGACAGATTTAGGGACAAGCAATCCCCTGTGGGCAGCTGGTAGAGGGATGGATCCGCAGCAACAAATCCCAGAAGAATTTTTGGGGTTGTTTTCCCTCCCACCCCATTTTGCACGTGCAGATGTCTCACGAGGCAGCTCAGCCCCACCATAAAACATAAAACATCCAGGGAAGCCTCCTGAGGAGAGCAGGGCCATGGGGCTGAGACTGGGACAAGGAGCCGGTCGAGCAGAGGGATGCCCCAGGAGAGCAAACGATTCCTCTGGGATCATTCTCTCTGCTCCGAGCTCTGGTTTTGGGGGTGCCCCTGGCAGCAGGGTCAGGAGCAGTCGGAGCTGGAGCTGTTCCCACAACCTCCTCCTCTTCAGAACATAATTTTTCCTCAAATAAGCACGAGTTCCTGCGGCGCTGTGCCAGCTCCATCATGGGCTGCCCTGGAGAGGGACCGAGGGTCCTGATGCCTCGCCGTGGAAATGAGCTGTCAGTCCCTCTTGCCAGGGTGAGGCTTAAACAACTCCCAGCAGAGAGCTGCTGGAATGGGAACGGGATCCACCCCCCTCTGCTGCTGTCCCGTGGCTTCACGCTCACGAGATCAGCTCCAGGGAGACCCGTAATTATCTATTTCCAGCATCTTCAGCGGAGCGTGAGGACACGGCAGTGCAGGATTCAGTGATTCATCAGTGACCTTCAGGCTCCACGGCTGTACTGTTAAGGGGGACTAAGATAGTCTGCAGACACTGGTTAGCTGGGCATTGTGGCTTTTCTATTGTTAAATTGCCTTTAATTTGCTTTAAAAGCGCGATACAATGCTATCATAAAAATGGGGTATGATATCATCCCCTTCACTACTGTGGACTAATCAAGAGTAGCAGAATAAAGGTAAAAATAGCGAAGCAAGTTGTAGTGATTTGCAATATTTTCTGTCTTGAAAAACACAAATGGCACAAATCCTCCTCCTCCCGCTGGCCTCATCATTCTCCCAACAGCTGACGGTGCTGCCAGGCCGCTCTGGTGGCATCACACCTGCCACTGTTTCATGCTCGGTCCTTCACAGCTGGCGCCTCCTCCGCTGGGAAAGCAGGGACTGACACGGGCATGTCGCTGTGGAAGCCTTCAGCTCCTGCTTTGACAGCTAAAGTCAAAACACAGCGCAGCTCAAAGAGCGTGTTTCCACATCAGACGCCCTTTGGCTGCAGCAGCCGCTGTGGGTTCGCTGCGAACGGCTCTGATTTGAAACATATTTGGTGACATTTGTGTTCCCTCCCGGGGGACTCTGTGCTGACAGCCACAGTGTCCTGTGTCCTGCTCCATCCTTTTCACTCCCCGCACGGACTGACGGTACAAAACTGCCCCAGGGACTCGGTGCCCTCGACACACGAGTGCGGCTGCTGCTGGTGACCGGTGATACCTGAGATCCTCCCAGCTGGCCCTCTCAGGACCTTCAGCAGCGCCTGGAGCACAGGGGACATCTGTTCATGGCTTTATCTGGCCAATCCATCCCCATCCATGGTGCTGGAGGGTGACCCATCGGTCGTCCAGAGGCCTCCCAAGCTGCTCTCCTGCCGCGTGTCTGAGCTGTGCCTCGGTCGTTGATGGTCACCCTCAAAGATCACCCAATTCTCAGCACAGATGGCGCGTTTCCAAACAAATGCCGCCCCCAGTTTAGGATTTCTCCTCCTCGGCTTCAGGATTTTACCAGCAGATGGCAGGGCGGGATTGTGCCAGGAGCGGAAAGGAGGGAGAACATACTCACCCCGGGCAGACAGCAGCAGAACTGAGATAAGCAACATTTTTCATGCAGGGGAATTTGGGAGAGCAGGGCTCGCTCCTGGAGCACCTGCTGCATGGCAGATCTCCCACAGCCTGGGAGCGTCCCTGACCCTCCAAGCTCGTTGATCAGGACCCTGTTTTGTTCCAGCGTGTTTAACACCGCTGTGCCACCCAGCCCACGCCTTCCCACAGGCCTCCCCATCAGGATTTTTTTTTTTTTTTGCCTGAAGAACAAGGATGAAGGGAGTGCACGGAGAGTTCGGGGATTTCCTCTGCAGGGTAGATCAAAAGTTACCAGGATGTTTTAGAGTTTACGCTAAAGAAAACCCTGGGAAAAAATAAAATAAAATAAAATGAAGCTGCAGTCCCAAGCTACTGCTCTATAATCACCGTGTTGCTGTGGGGAGAAAACCCCACGGGCCTGAACCGATGCCCTTCCACCCACCCCGGCTCCCATTTGATCTGCGGAGATCAGGAAGGGTTTGTTGGTTTTGTTTTTTTGGGGTTTTGTTTTTTTTTTTTTCCACTGTCTCTGTTTTGTTTTAGCGCTGTAGCCCGCGGGGCCGGTTTGTGTTCTTGCCTCCCACGGAGGGTAATTTGGTTCCTCTCTCTGGCCGAGGCCACACCAGAGCGCTGAGCTCCCACCAGTGCCTCCAGCCGGGTCAGGGCAGCCCAGGCACCAGCGGGACGACCCGTCATCAATAGCCCTATTATTGCTCTTGAAGTTTTTCCCCGCTTCCAGACGGATGCTGCATTACTCCATCACAGCTGCAGTCGCTCCCTTCCAGCAATTCCCCACACAGCACTTAAGGAAGGGATTTATGGGCGGTTTTGAAAGGCATTTTGCAGTGAGAAGGAGTTATGGGAAAGGAAGTTGAATTCCCACCATTCCCCAGTAAAATTCTCCCAAGCATCTTTCACAGAGAGGGATCATTTACTGGTCCTTTCCTCAAAACAGAGACGGGCTCTCAGCTGTGGCTCTTTGTTTAGTCCAAAGCGTTTCCCGACAGCGAGATGCCACTGGGGTTATTCTGGTCCTGGCTGCCAAGGGTCAGGAGTCCAGGGCGAGCCCTCAGTCTGGCTGCAAGGTTCTGCTGGCCCCCATCCGTTCCCTGACACTTTTGTAGACCCTAAATGAAATGATTTCCTCTCGAGCAATGGATTATTGCCAATCTCAGGTCAAGCCCTGGTGAATACCCAGCTGATTTGGACTCGTTTTCCAAAGTGAAAAGTCTTGGGGCCAGAATGATCAGGAGCTATGAAACAATCAGACAAGAGGGGATGTCACCTTAAAAGCTGCATCTTACCTTTTTTTTTTTGAAGCTTTTCAGGAATTAAAACCTGCCACAAAACTATGACCTTCAGAGGTCCCTTCCATGATCCAGGCAGGCTGGATGAGCAGATCGGATTCACTTCAACACTACATTTCACAACTAGGACAGGGGTTTGAAAGACTTTATTTGACACCTTTGCTGATGTCACAGCTCGTGAATCTAAGAGCACTGCACAGCGTAAAGTGAGGCCGTGAGCTCTAGTGCACAAACCAGCTGCAGGAACAGCCAGGGTGCACAAGGATTTCCCTCCTGTGACTTTATTCAAAGGGGATGTGTTGTTCCTGGCTGATTCCTGCACTTGAGGGCAAGGGTGAGAAGCAGCAGAGGCATTTCTGTGTATTAAGGGCGGTGACTTCCATCAAAACAACTGGGAGGGACTCACTTCCCAAACAGTGGCAGATACATACATTGACATGCACACGGCAGATACCATCTGCAGGAAGGAAAACAACAGCTCATCCACACAGCCCAAGGGCTGCACCTCTGGCCTGAGGCATGGGAACGGTTTCTCCCATTCAAAAGAGATCTTCTCCCTCTTTTTTACCTTCCTTTGCATTGACCTTTTCTCTCTTTCCATGTCGGAGCGCTGTGGAGGTGGGCAAGGGTTTGGGCATGCAGCTGGGTCCAGAATATTCTGCACATGTATCCCAGCAAGTCAAGGCACAAATGCAGGGAGCAGGTGAGGGAGAGCACTGGGACACCCTGCCCTGTCACCACGGGACGTGGCACAGGGGCAGGGTGGCTTGAAAGCTTCAAGTTTCTGTTCTTTCTGCCCAAAAAAAAGAGGAGGGGAGGCCAGCTGCAGGAGCAGAGGTGTGATCTGCTGTGTCAGTCACCTAAGGGCACACAGGGCAAGGCAGGGAGAGCTCTCAGGACAAGTGCAGTGAGTTGACACCTCAGTGGCTTTTGGTCCCGGCCCAGGGAGGCGGATGAGAGGTGTGAGACCCTAACATGGTGCTGGAGAAAGGAAACAGAGACACTGTGGGAGGGGGAGGTGAGGGATGCTGGGCTCAGGGAGAACGAGGGAGGCACTTCAAATTCAGGCTGCCCCAACCCATTTTCCCCCTTGGCAGTCCCGGCTGTTCAGCAGGGAGTGGAGGAGAGACATCTCCAGCAGAGAGGCTGGCAGAGGGAAAGGCATTTTCCTCTCACTTTGGTTGTCCCCTTTGTGACAGGCGTCCCTTTGAAATCCTCTGTCTCACCTCTTCACACCTGGGCGTGGGGCAGGGGCTGTGCCCAGGCAGCCTGGCCAGCTGCTCCAGCAGGGTTTGTGCCAGGAACTCAGCACAGGCCCTGCAGCCACGGCGGGATCTCAGCCGGGCTGGGGGAACCAGCCCTGCTAAGCCGCTGCCTCACTCCGCCTCAAGGGCACGTAAGTGGGAAAAGCTGGTAATGCAGAGAGGAAAGCACAGGGATTAGCAGGCAGCTCTTCGGGGGCTGGAGCCTGCCTTGTGAGTGAGTGCCAGCAGTGCTGGGCACGGCGGGTGAGCTGTGTCCATCCCACCACGCCAGAATTAGGCGCTGCAGCTGGGGGGACGCATCGCAGGGAATCAGCACGAGCAAGTCTGGCTGGCAGCTCGGAGTCCCCGGGGAAATAAAGACAGTATTTCAAGGCTGGCTGTTTTCCAAAGGACAGCGAGGCTGGGTTCTGCAGAGGGGTTTTGCTGGAGGAGGAACGGGTCTGGGATCTGCGTGTGCCTCAGAGCCAGAAGGGTCTGTAGCGTGGCCTCGTGCAGACAAGTGCATGGAACTGGATGTGATTTATGTTTGCAGGCGTCACGAGGGAGAGGACGTGCGATGGTGAGGCAAGGAGGGCGGTGCGAGGAGGGAGGGAAGAGCAGAGAGAATTTTCTCTATGGATCCTTGGCTTCTGCAAAGCAGGAAAGATGCCTTTTCAACCGAGTTTGTTCTCAGCCCTGTGGGCGACGGGCGCTGAAGGACTCGTGTCTCCGGAGGGGAAGGGAGGGTCAGAAAGCCCCGATTTCCGTCGCCCAGGAGCGGCAGATCCGGGATGTCCCAACCCTGATCCCTGGTCCCTGCGCGGCAGCGCCCAAGACGGGAGGTGCCGCGTAAGCTGGCGGCACAGGGATGCCGGCAGAGGCCGGGGAGAAGAGGAATGTGGCGATTTGGCTGCTCTTGGACGAGCCCTCTCTCAGTGCTGCCGCTGGCGAGGGCATCCTGGGCACGGCTGGCGCGGCTGCGGCCGAGCCGGCGCCCCGGGCCCTCCGGCTGGAGGAGCCCACCCTGTTGGCCACGAAGCTCCGGCGGGACGGCAGCATCTCTCCGGGGACACGGCGGAGAGGGGCCGGCCTCACTGCAGGGCTGGGATAAGCCAGGGAAGATGCAGTCAAAACAACCGGAGCGGGAGCAGCAGCCTCCCTCCTGGGCATCTGCACGGGGCCGTGCAGGAAGGACCACGGCCAGGTCTGGATGGGCAGCAGCGACGTGGCCACGGGCGAAGGCTCCATTTCCGCCACGTAATTATTGAGGTGGGAGAGGAGGCGCAGCCGGATGGGGTCGGCAGCGTTTTGGCCCTCGAGGATGCCCAGGTACCTGACAACTTCGGTGAGACACTCGCGGAAGCCGATGCTTCGGTAATCCACGGCCAGAGCCCGGGCATCCAGGAAGCCTGGAGGGAGAGGACATGGGTGACAGTGAGGCCGTGCCCGAGCTCAGGAATGCACTTGGATTTCACTGCCCTCTCCAATGCACTGTGTATTTCACTTGAGGCACTTTGCTGCCTTGTGATATTCCTGAAGCAGGCAGCCAAGTGGGTGTCCCAAGGGACTGGGGCGTGCATGAGAGCGGCATCTGAGGTTATCTCACGGGGATAAACCCGCCAGGGTCAGGGAGCCTCTCACGCCGTGTGAGACCAGTGAGAGGTTTCATTAGCTGTGCTCGGGAAGGAAGGATTTGTTCCTATGGGATTCTGTCAGTTATCACGGCTGGAGTCATGGCTGTGGACTAGACGGGCACTGGGATTGGGCTGCCTTTGCCGATGGGATATTCCACTCGGGACAGTGTCTCCTCAAGGCACAGCTTAGCAGCACTTCCCTCTGCCTGGCTCCCAAAATTTACAATCCCTTTAAACCAATGTCACAGGGCAGCGGCAGCAGAACCAAAACAGCTGGGCTGAGAAAGCTCAAAGCCACAGAAATCAGCAACCAACCGCTGATTTTCAGGCTTCTGCTCCCAACTTGCAGCTTCATGAGACCATAAGCAATAAAGCAGAGAATGTCACAGCACAGTGAAGCACTGGACCACTGTGCTTGATGGGGTCTCTTGTGACAATGCAGCCCTTTGTTGCAGCGCAGTCAAACTGAATATCTAAACAAATGTTCCAGACCAAGTTACAGCCCTGAACCAAAGCCTGGATGCCAGCAATGTCCCCAGCAAGCCAAAACTGGGTGGTAAGCAAGCCAGAGGCTTCTTTACTGGAGCTGTGATCTCCATCCTGTTAACTGGAACAGGACAGAGGGTCTGTACTGAGGTCTCAGTACAAATAAGAGCTTTGTTGAATTCCGCACAGGGCTCCCTCTCTCTTCCTATAACAACCAAGAGACACACACACAAAAAAAAAGAACAGAAAGGGGGAAAAAAAGCCTTGTTTATTTGCAGAGTCCTCATGCAGAATTCAGCCTCCACAGGAAATGTATCCCAGGGAGGAGGTAAAGAGTTTAATATGGTTTTTCTGGAAGCAGGCTCCACTTCTGAGCAGGAATAAATGAGTCTCTGGCAAAACAGCTTTTAGTAGGGGGTGTAACACCAACAGGGCTGTCCCTCTGGGGCTGCGGGTTCACCATCCCACATACCCCAGTCTCCCAGATGGATGCATGGGATGCTGACCCATCTGTAGGAAAATGCCCATCTGCCCTCCCTCAAAAGGTGTTTCCCTCGGGAAGCAGGCAGAGCTGGCTGGAGGCAGCTCGCTGCTGCTGCTGCTGCTGATGGGGAATTTGCCTTCCAGGTTTGTACCTTCACCTCACCCACATGCTCGTAAGAGCAGTTCTTACCCGTTCCTCCTGTGGCGTGAAGCATTTTTAAGTGATCCACTGTCATCTGTAGAATTTCTGCCTTCTCCAGCTTGGAAGACCCCTGTGTTGGGCGCAGAAAGGAAAAGCCATTTGTCATTTTATGGTCCCGGGCTTTGTGCCTCTCAGGAGCCGGAGTCTGACCAATGATTTCCTCCCTGAAACCTCCCTGAACCCCAGGAGTGCTCAGAATGGCACAGGGCATCCACCAGGGCTCTGTTTTTTACATCAAGTGAGCAGAAAAAAGAGCTCCTTCCCGACGCAGATTGAAAAAAATTCCCCATTTCTGTGCTTCCTCATATCTGCAAAACACTTAGATTGAATTCATCCTCCCCAGGGCTCCTGAATATTTGCTAATATCATTTCACCACCCCATTTCCACCACCTACTTACTCCCCGGAGCGGGGATGATAAGAAAGGTGTAGCCTTGCTCCAGGCTTCCTCCTTCTGGGGGCTGTACCCCAAAGCCTGGTGCCCTCGTGGGGCCAAACAAACCCCACACAAACAAACCTCACACAAACACACACCTGCTTCTCAAAGGCCGTGGGCACCAGGCGCCGCAGCTCCGACAGGCTGCTGTTGATGCGGTCACGGCGCCGCTTCTCGATGATCTGCGGGAGATTTCCAAGCAGACAGAAGAAACCACAGTCACTTACAGGCACAGCTCACAGCTCTAAAGCCCTCCAGGTGCTTTGGGAGGGCCCCGTGTGTGAATTTTTTGGGGTGCAAAAGCTGAGTGAAGAGACGTGAACCGGAGTGATAACCCCAGGTGAAATTGCTCTCCCCTTTTCGGCCAGGTTTGAGGCCGAAATCTCTGGGGGAAAAAAAATTGGCTTTGGGGAGAGTTCTGCAGGAGGTGGAGCAGGAGGGGTGTAAAAGTGATTTTGCGCTGTGTCCTAACAGTAAGGATGGGCCAACATCCCCCCAGGGCACACAGCGGGACCCCCCTGGCACACAGGGCCAGCCTGACCAGGGGACACAGCTGCCCTGAGCATCACAAAGGACACTCACCCCTCTCCTCTTCTTCCTGGCTTGTATCTGAGACGTCGTGGTGGGAGACACAGACCTGGAAACATGGCTGGAAAGGAAGGAGAGGGGATCATTTCTGGCTGGAGAGCAACCTCTGTTGCACATATGTTCTACACACGTTTGCCATCTGCAGTTTCCTCCCCCCACCCCAAAAAATGTTTTCTGTGGTTCCCATCTCATTTTTAGCCACAACACAGAGCTCAGGAATTGGGGATGGGGGAGCAAAGCAGAGACTTGAATCCCACTCTTTCGCCTCTGAGAATCTCCCACCAGCCTGGGACAGATTTCTGCATCAAACTGTCCATCCCCTCCCAGGCACAATTCTTCAATCCCAACCTGTGATGGCATCTCCACGGGGCTGGAACAGCAGCCATCTGAGCTCTGGAGTCATGGCCTTTTTTCCTCCATGTGTGAACCCTCCCGTCTCTCGTGTCTGAGCCTGCCCTGTCTGCAGGGCTTTGCATCTCGGAGCCGCGATAGCAGGAGGGATCTGAGCTCTGGGATCTGAGCTCCCACCCAGGGAGGGCTGGCTGCTCCTCAGGGCGAGGCCAGCCGTGGCACTGATGTGGTTTCTGAGGGCTTCCCAGAGAGTCGCTTCCCAACCCACAGTTTTCGGGGTGGGCTGGGATGTTCTGAACTCACGGACACCCCTGAACCATGCAGAGAGGGGCCAGGAGCTGGGCAGGGAGGACGCCTGGCAGGAGGTGACAGAGCAGGGACCCTCCTGCTGGCTCACAGCTCTGCTCAGGGGATGAGGGACATCGTGGGGACAGCCTAAGGAACAGGGCCCCACAAACCACCAGGCTGAAGGCACCAAAGGTCGGCACTAGACATGAAGAGAGGGAGGCAAAGTTCAACCCTTAGGTCCCCATGGAGGTGAAGTCTCCATGACCATGGATAACCGGGCGTGGGAAACTCCCTGCAGCAAGACCCCCGTGGCTGAGGAGGGGGACGAGGCTGCCTGGGCCACCTCCCACGCCCCCCACGCAGGGTTGGTCCCTCTGGAAAGCGGAGCTGGCTCAGGGCTGTCTCTGCGCCTTACGAAACTCGGAGCGGGGACGTGAACACGCGCCCGCCTGCAATCCCGGCCGGCCCAGAGCGCCGCAGGGACCAGAGCTCGTGTCAGACACCCAAATCGGGAAAAGGGCACTCGGGTTCACCCCAGCCCAAATGTTTTTCGGTTTGACGAAGCATTTTAATGGGAGTCTATTAAGGATTTTCCTGCGCAGACTGTCTGCAGCGAGCTGAAAACTAGACCCAGCTCAGCCTATTAAAAATAGGCCCAAGCGAGGCACTTTCAGAAGTGGTTTTACACAATAACACGTTCTTCTACTGCCTGCTCATCTCCATACAGGTCCCCTATTTGAATGTCTGCTGGGTGGGCTCTCTCTGGCTCCACAAGTGCTAACAAGCGTCGCCAGCTACACAGACACACACAGAATGAGCAATTTTGATGTGAAAATGGGCTCTGTAGGGACGTCGGGGTGTTTTAGGTGAAGGGGGAAGGTGCTGAATTCACCTGGAAATGCAAAATAGGCACCCAAAGAAGAATAGTGATTTTTAACACTCTCTTTGTAGAGAGGTCTGGATATACTGTTCTTTGTGAGCTTCAGGTCCAGATGTGGGTACCAACACTCATCTCACTGCAAAATGTATTTTAAAAATACGTCTGGCGGATTTGAACCGCATAAAAGATAGCGTGAGTATATTCTCTGGTGATTAAAATTTCTGCATTGCTCTCTGCTTGGTTTTATCATCCACAGCATAGCCTTGGCTGTGAACTGAGCAGATCTTGCGCTTCTGCAGTGACCCCGGAGCCTAAACTTGCTCCATGCACTGATCCAAGCCTCACACCCGGCGTGACTCATCCCCTCGCTACAGGGAAACTGGTTTGCCCAAACCACTCAACCGATGGGTAATGGGCTGGGAAGCCCAGCCAGGCAGCCTCTCTCCGCTCTAATCACTCCTCCTCACTCCCCACATGGAAGCGTTTGATTTTTCTGGGTGCACCAGCATCCCATGCAGGATGGCATTACTTGGGGTGTGACCTCAGCAGGGCAGGAACAGCTCTTTTGGCCGTAGATTTGCGTGACATGAGGAACAACATCCACCTATACAAATACAACCAGATCGCAGCCGGCCTGGTTCTACCACTGCCTCAAGAAGACAAACACATTAGCAGCACCAGAGAGAGATTAAAAGTTCATCATTGCTGGTCACGGAAGTAAAATATTGTGACGATTCCAGTATTTTATCCCTCAGGGTCCTGTGGACGCAGTGCTGCACTGATGTGAAGAGGTGGGATATATTCCACCTGCAGCAGGAAAGCAGCTTAAATATTGATGCACTTGGAAACTGCCTAAGGGCTCAGGGAATTTCTGCAGGACATTTTGTGCAAGACCTGCCCGACTCTGCTACGACTGTATCAGAAGCAGATTCATGAATTTAGTCCCACGAGAACCCAAGCTTGGCACCAGCCAGGCAGTTTCTCCGCTCAGGATACCAAAGAGCAAGAGGGAAGGAATTAATCCAAGGCCTTGCTGGACGCAGAGGGAGGAGGGACACTTGGCTGCTGAAACAAGAGTTCAAAAGCAGCTGATTTTTGGAAGGGAACAAATAACAGAGCCTTTCCTTCATCCCCTGCGCCGTCTGCACCCGCGGAGCCTGGGAGGGCTGACCCAGGCTGGGAACTGGGGCGCTGGGGATGCCCGGGGCCAGGAGAGCACGGGGAAGCCTGAGGGCATCACCTGCGGAACCACACACGGCCTCCTGTCCTCACCATTCCCTGAAAACAGCAAAGCCCCAGAGCTGAAATGGGCAGCGATGGCTGGGACAGAGCCTGCGAACTGCGCTGCCGAGGGGCACCAGGGCAGCCCTTCCCTGCCGGGGCTCCCTCCCTGACACATCACACCCAGCTCCAGCTGGTGCGTTACCGATGCATCAGCAGAGCAGAAGCGTTTTTCTCATGCAAAACCTTCCCGGTTCCTTCCACGTTCCCGTGGGACTGCCGGGAGCGCAGGGCTGTGGGGCTGCCCCATCTCGGGGCGCAGAGAACGGGCTCCTACTGCCCTTCTCCCACCTGGCAGGACAAGGCCACCGCGCCGCCTTTCAGGGGATTCTCTTGAAGCTGCTAACGCAGCTTTAACTCTTGTAAGGCCACCTCAGTTCCCTTGCGGGGTCAGCACCGTGGAGTCATCCTGGCGGTCCCCGCAGGACCAGCCCGACCCCGAGGGGTTAAAGCGAGGTGCGAGGGACTCCCCGGAGCAGCCGTGGCAGCGCCGGTGCCCTCCCGTGCCGTGCCCCGCTAGGCACCGAGCACCCCCAAAAAGCCGCGTGGGCCGGAGCTTGCCCTCACCTGTACTCCTCCTCCCGGCCCACGTCGATGGTGCCGTCAGACTCCGTGTCGGACGAGCTCTCCTCGCAGAGCCGCTTCATCCTGCCGGCGGCAGAGCCCGCGGGGCTCGGCGAGGTCGCCCCACGCGTGGCCCCGGCGGCCGCCGCCGTCCTCGCCCGCCGCGCTC